>JAUMHL010000307.1:0-10437 GCA_032362345.1 Sandelia bainsii | reverse complement strand
ATGAAGGCCTCTACAAGTGTCACATCAGCAGTCGTGGAGAGTCTCCACCCAGCTGGATCTACGTCACAGGTGAGGAGATTATCTTTGATTTCAACACTTATTTCATCCACATATTCACCTGAACAGGTGGATTCTCTGTACAGAAAAACCTGCAACCACACCTGCACCTACCTCTGCCACCCCGCCCTCTTCCTCCATCCCTCCAGAACTTGTGTTCAGACTGGTCCTCCATCTAGTGGTGTTGTGTCCGTACTTCATCTCCACTCTCCTCATGGTGTCTTTATATCGACACAGACGCACAGGTACCACTCTCAATCATTCACTGACAATACACACACTCAATCAATCAATCAATCAATCAATCAATCAATCAATCAATCAATCACACATTGAACAACAAAATTATCAGTCATAGTAGTGTTAATTGTTATGGATAATATATTACTTATGATGTCCTAAATTTTATGCTTAACTCTGACAGGAAATGACCTACTCATCTCCATGGCAACAGCAGCACCCTTCCAGGACACTGATGAGGTTGAGGTCGTCACCACCGTGCGTCACTTCTGAAGTCACTGTTACATAGAGATGCTGGTTATTAAATAATTATAACTTAAAGATAAAACATGTGATTATAATGCATCATACGTTCTGTTGAAATCAGCAGATGTCTCCTCCAGCTCATATTTGCATTCACAAGGTAAAAATGACATTCCAGGGTGCAGACATTGTTTTAGTAAGAATTATATTAAGGCAGGGCTCAGTCTCCATAGAAGTAATGAATCCAAAATTAATAATTTAGTTCTCAAAAACAGCAACAGATTTCCAGCTATAGGTTAAAAAATGTCCGTGTATCCCTTGTTTTGGTCTTATGTTAGATACACATGTTGTGACTGTTGGCTTCATTAATGGTTAATACATCATTTACTAATGGTATAATGTGGTATAGTATAGTCTTATAGGAGCAACAGATCTATATTATTGATTTTGGCTCATTTATCATTGCCAAGAGAACATGCTGTCAGGCCCTGACGAGGAGCCCGGGGTTTCCCCAGTCATGGTTTCTTCAGACACACAAACCTCCACTCTCCACAGACAGTTCAGATACTCATGTTACGTCCTAACTGCCAATGTGATTTGCAAATGTGCATTCAGGCTTTGCTCTCATAACTCACCTTACTCTTCATTGCATATAAATACTTTATTGAAATGTTATGCCATCAGTTCACCGCCTGTCAGTGTAAATACTTGTGATCTTTCCTTTTGCAAATTCTGATCACTGTGTCCTGCTGCTTTGGTGCACGTTGGTTTACTATTTATTTAGTGCTATGTTTTTTATTTTATTTTATTTATTTATCCTATTCTTATTTTACATATATGTACAATTGGGTAAGCTAACATAGAAACACAATCTTTGTATGCTTGCATACTTGACTTATAAAACTGATTCTGATACTGGAACTGTGTGAAATCATTGTCGGTGTCATGTGAGCTAGTTAGAGAATGTAATAGTGCACAATATGAAACAGATAAAGAGATGACACAGCTGCATGTATTTGTCATTTGCCGTTTCATCTAATTATTTCTGAGTTGGGCCTTTTGATTTTGCAAACGTCAGTACGTTTACCATCCTCCTGTTCCTGTGACCTATGAATTGTGGTTTGTTAGCATCTCATAGTGGGACTGATGGTATTGATTGCATAATACAAAGTGGAAGTGTGGTGTTTTGACTGAAAGTTTAATCTTTTCTCCCTGTGCAACATGTAAATAATCATATTATTAAATAATCTTTTCCCATATAGCCCCAAACCCATATATAGCCATTTGTAAATTTAATTATTTGTAACCCACTGAGCTGTTACCTCAACCAGCCCACAGGTGGCAGCACAGTATCATAACTGTAGAACTGAACAGAACAGCCTCAGTTCAGACTGTAGCTGTCACCGTCTAAACACAACTTAAGAGAAAACTAAAACAGCTTCTGCAGGTTGCATAAAAGAAATTTCAGAATTTAAGTCATGATTTCTTTCAAATGCTGTAAGGCCAGACTAGGAAGATGAAAAGATCATGAATCTCACAATGACATTTTTAACTTCTGTGCATTAAGAAAACTGAACAAATCTGTTTTTTTGACAGCGATATGAAAATCTGAGTTTTCAGACCTACTGCTTGAAGACTATATAAAAAAGTTCACATAAGATAACTACTGTACGTCAACACTAAGTACCTAAGAAAACTGTTTTAAACCATTAAAACATTACAAGAACACACACACACAATAGATTTCATCAAGACTTTATTTTTCTTTCAATAAAAAAAAGATTATAAAAATACACAAAGCTTATATACTTTCACAATTTACACATTTTTTATATAAATTATTTTCAATAAATACGTTACACAGCAGCATGGAACATTTAAAAAGGAAATTAAAGTAAAGGAGCACAAACAAAAAGTCAGTGTATGTGTATCAGAGCACACACTGATCCGTCTGATCCACCATCTGTCATTTGGCTTGTTGGTCACATGACTCAGATGATGAGTTTTATCATACAGGAGCTTTTGCTCCATCGTACAAATTGTGCCTTGATAAAAACATTAAGGAATTTAACCATGCGTTCTCCACAACAAGTGCCTGTTCACCTTTCATAAAACTGATTTCTATTTCATCTATTGAGGCTCCATCAGGGATAGAATCCCTGTATGACTAATGACTACAAATGGATTATTAAATCAGTACCCGACTGATCAGAGCATCCAGAAAACAACTTGACCAGAATGAACCAAACTGAAAGTTGTTCCAACGCTGAACCTTCCACCGTAACTTCCCTCCATTAGCAGGTCATCGTCCACGTTCAGCAATAGATCCGAGACATTTCAGACCTGCTGCTGTTCAACAGGCAGGTCTCAGTCCTGCTCCGAACATCTTTTACACTTCCTGATGATCGCGACGGCAATGGCCACGAAAGCAGCAACAATAGCAATAACTCCAATAACCGACAGAGTTATCGTCATCGCAGTGCGGTGGCGTTTGGAGTCATCTGTTGCGTCATCTGGAGAAGAAAAAAAAACAAAACAGTTAATGACATTTTATCATACAACATCATAACTACAATCACACAAACAGGGATTCCTTTAACTGATTTAGCGAGTTACAACACGAGTCATGTCATTCAAACATCCAAAGACGAGGTGGAAAAACCACAGCAGATTTCATTTGAGGTTTGACTGGATTTTGTTAATTAGGGCATCTTGTTGCATCCTCCTCTGCAGTAACGTCACTGAATGGATAACTAACAGCACCAATTACTTATGTCAAACCAACCATTCACACTGACACAGCTGTATTGGACGGAAACCTGCTGTAAATTTAACCATCTTTTGCAAGTTCTTTTGAAATGCTGTTAAACTTTGTGCTGCATTTAGACAGAAACTCAACTATTGTCCCTGAAGTTCACAATAACTTATACGTTTATTATTCTGAAACACGTGTTCAAACACCGTCTGTACTCGTCAGGACTGGATCATTGTGGGGGAACATGACGTCTACAGCCAACATATCATCACATTGTGTATGATAGTGTGCAACAAAAAGATAAATCTGAAGTGATCAAACCCACCAGAGAGTGGTACTGTGAGGTTTACGGTGCTGATGGACTCCGATGTAAGCACCGTTCTCCCTTTTCTCTCTTTGTAACGACACTCGTATGTTCCAACGTCGCTGTTCTTCACGTCCTTCAAAATCAAAGACAGGTCACCGTTCCTCCTCCGATTGTCTTTGAGCACCACCCGGTTCTTGAAAGATGGATGCTGGTTGTCTAGTACAAACTTTCCATCCTGAAAAAGGAGGACGTATTTTCCCTTCAGGTCAGGTCTGGTCCAGGTCACAGCTACGATGCTGATGTTGCCGGGAGCTCGACATGGCAGAGTGATCATCTTTCCGAGGAAAGCCGCCATGTTTCTCTGCACTGAAACACAAATAAGGGGAATAAAAGCATCAGGTTAACCAATTCACATTCTTCCAATGTGGATTCACTCAACTCAATCGTAAGTACTTTATTTGAGCCACATTTATAGGGAAAATCCTGAACACGCATAACACACTGACCAAGGCCAGATTTAAGATACTGTACAAGCGACAAACCAGTTACTCCTGCACATATGTCAGTCAGTACTGCAGGTTGGAAGTTTGAAGTTTGCCAAAGAGAAACTTGACACTCTGCAACTAATGGAAAAATGTTTTTGTTGCTGAGAAAAAGTTAAAGTGTTTGGAGACCTCCAGGATGTCGTGTCATGCAAAAGAGAAACACTTTCATTCTGGACTTTTTTAAAGTCTTGTATCAAAGTCTGAATTAGCGTAATCCACCTGGGACTATGCTGGTGGCAGGACGTTTCAGTGTGGTCAGGTTTTGTTGGTTCTGCAGCTTGTTATTCACTGCTGAGGCAAAAGCTAAAACAAGACAGAAAAAAACATGAGTTTGCGAAGAAAAAAAACAAAAAACTTTCTAATTATTTGCCTTCAGTGATATGTGGAAGAAGCTTCATGAAGCTCTGGAGAGTTTAAAGAAAAGCATCTTATAAAGACTCAGGCCAAATCAGTACAACACCTCACTGATTACGAGAATAGTAAAGCTCTGTAGAATTGTTGCTGTGAAGTGACGCTGCAGAACTACATGTACTGCCAACCACTGAACTCTAAGACTATAAGTACTAAGACTATAAATGTATTTACACCACACTTTCTAATAAGTCATCACCTGAGACTGTCCTGGTGGCAGCTTGTTGCACTGTGCTCAATTTCTGTTGCTCCTTCGATGTTGCATGTCCTCCGGACACAGTAACAGCTGAAACCGCAGAAACAAAACAGAGCATGAGCTCGTGTGTCGCAAGAAGTTCCTGGGCTTGAACCTGGCAGGAAGTGAATGCCTTTCTGTTTGGAGTTTGATGTTCTTTATGTTGGTTTCCTCCAGGTACTCAGGTTTCCTCTCACGGTTTAAAGATACTGGTGACCCTAAAAATTACCCCTGGAGACCTGCCCAGTGTCTGAGAATCGGTCCTACAGTGGCTTCAGGAAGTATTCTGTCGTTTTTTTCTGTAGCACTCCTAAATAAAGGCTGTTTGGAATCACTTAAAAGAACATCTACCCGTTTACTGCAGCCGTACCTGAGACCGTGCTGGAGGCAGCTTGTTGCACTGTGGTAGATTTCTGTTGCTCCTTTGATGTTGCATGTCCTCCTGGTACAGTAACCGCTGTGATGGAAAAGAAGAAACAAATGGTGAGTGCATGAAGGTTAAAATTTACATTCAGTCATTTGTCAGACACTTTTGTCCAAAGCTAGAAAGTGAAGCACAAAGCAGCAACAAGATGAGTCAAGAGAGAAGACATTGGAAGCAAAGGTTCATGAGACGAACGGTTTGTTTCATGAGATATGAGAGCCAGACAAACGGCACCAAATTAGAAACAATTGCTGAAGATCCCAAACTGATGTATTGTATGGAAGGTCCGTCTATGAAGACCTGAACTTTTCTTAGAGAGACTGAGATAATGACAGATGCTAAACCAACACAATCACTGTCGGTTTCTTCTCTAACACCAGTCGACTGCAGGCTGTGTCATGAACAGTCACTTGGTAGATTATTGGGGAATATCTGAAAACACTGGGACGTACAGAATGTAGGTAATCTGTGGTTTGAAAGCCTCCTGAAACTGTGGATTTAGAGTAGAACCATTACACCTCTAACATTTATCTTTTACATACATGCATTTCATGTGATACTTAAAAAACAAAACAAACAAAAAAAACGACCTGAAAGAAACGGTTATAAATTCATTCAGTTTATCACCAGTGAACTTTTAGAAACAATGATTAAATCAAACAAGAAGCACCTGATCACAGTGTGGAGCCACAGAAAAAGATCTGAACCCTCGGTTAAGATAAAAAAAAAAAAAAAAAATTAATAAAAATGCAAAAATAGTTAGTCAATGCGGATTGTTGGCTTTTCCCCCCATTTCAAAAATAAATCTACAACACAATGAAGTGCGCACAAAGTGACGTCGAGTCTGAGTGTGAAGCGGCTTCGGATTAACTTCAGTAAAACCACAATCACTAAACGTTTATCTATCGTGTTGAATCAAACACGCTCAAAACAGACTGAGACCACGAAGAAGCTGAACGTTTCTCACTGAGCACACACTGAACGTCGCTCTGCAACAACCAACACACAACTCACCGGGAGACGGAACCGCAAACACATCGGTGAAGAGACTGAGGCGCAGCAGGAGACAGACGCACACCGGTTTCATGTTTAAACTGCGCGGCAGGATCCAGGTCACCTGCTCAGGTTGTCTCACAGATATATACCTGCAGGAAGACGCAACTTCCGGTTTGTGTGGTTTTTTTTCCCCGGGAAACTTTTTTTTTACAACATACACGAACAGACAAATAACAGCGTCAGTTAAGAAGGTGATTAATTCCTAGAGGCTCTTGTTTTTTTAATTTTTAATTTATTCATATATTTAAATTGTGAATGTGACATTAAATAATCACCAGTGAATTTAATTTGCGTTTAATCTGATTTTAGAGGAAAACTACACAGAAAATTTAGTTCATATCAGCCTGTGAACTGAAAACATGTAGAATCATGTTGGAGATGTTAGGTTAATAGGTGTGAATGTGAGTGTCTGTCTGTCTGTCCAGGGTGTAGCTGGCCTCTCGCCCAATGACAGCTGGCACAGGGTGAAGCACTCCTGCGACCCTTAAGAGGACAAGCAAGGATGACGCAGAGCAGAAGTCTACAAACCCCAGAGTGAGTGTCGAGATGTCCTTTGACACTTAAACCCCCCAGCAGCATCATCGGCTTCATCTACTGCAGTAATTTTTCCAAGGGGGAAAGTTGGGACATTCTTTAAATTTGAATAAAATGAAAACTAAAAGACTTTCAAATCACATGAGCCAATATTTTATTCACAACAGAACATAGACAACATAACAAATGTTTAAACTGAGAAATTTTACAATTTTATGCACAAAATGAGCTCATTTCAAATTTGATGCTTGCTACAGGTACCAAAGCTGGGAGAACATCTAGAAACTAATTCAGTTAATTGATATCAGGTCTGTAACATGATTAGCTATAAAAGGGGTGTCTTAGAGAGGCAGAGTCTCTCAGAAGTAAAGATGTGCAGAGGCTCTCCAATCTGTGAAAGAGTGCGTAAAAAGATTGTGGAATACTTTAAGAACAATGTTCCTCAATGTCTAATTGCAAAGGCTTTGCAAATCTCATCATCTACAGTGCGTAACATAATCAAAAGATTCAGAGAAACTGGAGACATCTCTGTGCTTAAGGGACAAAGTCGAAGACCTTTTTTGGATGCCCGTTGTCTTCGGGCCCTCAGACAACACTGCATCACTCATCAGCATGATTGTGTCAATGACATTACTAAATGGGCCCAGGAATACTTCCAGAACCCACTGTTGGTAAACACAATCCACCGTGCCATCTGCAGATGCCAACTAAAGCTCTATCATGCAAAAAGGAAGCCATATTTGAACATGGTCCAGAAGCGCCTTCGTGTCCTGTGGGCCAAGACTCATTTGAAATGGACTGTTTCAAAGTGGGAAAGTGTTCTATGGTCAGACGAGTCCAAATGTGACATTCATGTTGGTAGTCACGGACGCCGTGTCCTCCGGGCTAAAGAGGAGGACATGTTATCAGCGTTCAGTTCAAAAGCCAGCATCTCTGATGGTATGGGGGTTCAGTATTCAGTGTTCAGTATTAACAGTATGGGAAGCTTGCATGTTTTGGAAGGAACTATGAATGCTGAAAGGTATATAAAGGTTTTAGAGCAACACATGCTCCCCTCCAGACGACATCTATTTCAAGGATGGTCTTGTGTATTTTAGCAGGACAATGCAAAACCACATACTGCAGCTATTACAACAGCATGGCTTTGTCGGAGAAGAGTCCGGGTGCCGAATTGGCCTGCCTGCAGTGCAGATCTTTCACCTGTAGAGAACATTTGGCGCATAATTAAACGAAAAATACGTCAAAGATCATGCCCCAGTCCCAACTTTTTTGAGACCTGTAGCAAGTATCAAATATGAAATGAGCTCATTTTGTGCATAAAATTTTAAAATTTCTCAGTTTAAACATTTGTTATGTTGTCTATGTTCTGTTGTGAATAAAATATCGGCTCATGTGATTTGAAAGTGTTTTTTATTTTTCATTTTATTCAAATTTAAAGAACGTCCCAACTTTTCTGAACCACAGTGATACTGGATCACATCTGGGATTCTGTAATCCAAACAAGTTTGGATGATCCAACAGTACATAGAAAAGTTAAGTATCCTAATTGCATAAATTGCAAATATTATCAGGTTGGCTGTGGATATGAAGGTGGACCAGGTTGTCTACTAACTGTACAGTTAGTGAATAAATATCCATTTTCTACATGGGCAAAACACTGAACATCTATTTGTATGTTCACTGTATGTTTGTGCAGTTTGTCCTATAACCCAACAGAGGGAGCTCAATTACTACAGTACCTGAGCCTCCATATGTGTTGAGTTACACAAAATAATTCAGAATATTTACAGTCATGATGTTGCAATTATTAAAACATTAATTGTAATTGTATTTTGTAATTGTATTTAATTGTATTTTGCAAATATAAGCAAATGTAGAGTTTGATTCTGCAACACACACAAAAACTGATGATTTAATAAGTGATTTTCACATGACGTCATGTTATTGTGTAGATATGTTGAAAACTGAGTTGTCATATGTTTTTAATAGGAGACAGATCTGGACTGCAGACAAATTAGTTTCTGAAAAGAATTCATGTATGGTTTCATGTTTTCATTACAGAGATTCACGTTGCATTTCTAGATTCACTGGGCGACTGTGTTAAATAACAACAGTTTTACAAAGTACTTCCAAGCCCATGTGACTATATTCATTACAACAACATGACGGTTTCTCCTGCAACGCTGCCTGAGAGCTCAAAGATCACACACATTCAGCAGTGGTTTCTGTTGCCTTTGCCTTTACTCACTTAGAGGGTCGCTTATATTCACAAAATAAAATGTACCTGGAAAATTTCTTTTTGCTTTTGTGAGATAAACATACAAGGAAATTGACAATTGTCAGATTTGTTTTTTTATTGCATTTTAGAAAGTACAAACATTTCAGAAAATTGTGATTTTACTAGTATAATTAGCACTGGTTTTCATTGTTGGTTCACTGGGTATTTTCCTCTAAAATACACAAAATTTCCTCACAGCTCGTCTGACTGTGAGTCCCAGCAGCTTTTTTAAAAGAGAATCTGTGTCTCTGAGCTGTGAGGAGGACGACGAAGTGCTAAACTTTCTAAAAGTCAGAATATCTCTTTTATTCAAATTTGGACAAAGCTTTAATGTCATTCGAGTCCCCAAGCTTTATGAAAGTGACAGAGTGAATCATTAGTGCTTTTTCTAGGTATGACGTCTAACTGCAGACAGTGGATCTCAAACTCTCAAACCACCACAGCTACGGTGCAAGTGACTTAGACAGACACTGCAGAAACTTGTCTTGACATCTCCTGAAATTTTCAGACTGCACCAACCAGAATAGAAGTTTTTCACATAGTGTGTTGATGAAATGAATTTAGGATATTTAATCAGTCTCGGGAGAAACGTGGAGTAGATGGCACAATGCAGCTTCAGCACTGGGCACTTCCCACCTCCGACCGATAGATTGAGTGTGGATGGGATCCGGAGAGGACACAGGTGAGTCACATGCAGAATATAGCAGAGGTCCAGAAACAGAATCAATCAGAGAACTCTGAAGAGTTTCCAGAGCCTGAAGTATCAGAGAGCCAGGTCAAAAACAGGCAGGTGTCAGAAACCAGCAGAATTTCACCACAGTTCAGGGCCGGAGAGGTGAGTGAAAATGTTGGAGGAGCTGGTTAAGTTGGGGGAAACAGAGGTGAAAACCGTTCGACTGAGTAAAGTGAGCTATCATCAGAGAGTGACCGGACAGGAAGTGACTGAAATGATAGAATCAGTGATGCACGTGTGTCATCCAGTTCACTGTTAGTGACCAACAATAACTAAACTCAAAAACTGACCAAACCATCATCTCAAATGTTCAGCATCTTTGTTAAAAGAAGAATTTTTTTGTAGTTTGTTGTATAATGAAGACTATAAATAGACAAGCGTTTTTAGTTTTAATTCTGATTGATTCGTTGGAAAGAAAGTAGAGCAGGTCCACTAAATGCAGGGTTAGTGCTTCAGTACCTGTATCTTATCCTGTGTGGAAGTGTCCTTGGGTAAAACACTGAACATCTGTTATTTGTATGTTCACATATACACTACTCACTAAAAGTTAGGGATATTCGGCTTTCGGGTGAAATTTCAGGATGAACCTAAAATGCACTATAACCTTTACAGGTGAACT
>JAUMHL010000306.1:0-10440 GCA_032362345.1 Sandelia bainsii | reverse complement strand
GCAGTAGATCATCTCTATCAGTGTCTCAAATGTTAACAAACCTACCTTGAACTGTGACTTTGTATTCAGCTACTATTTGTTCTTTAGCCCCTGTCACTCGTGCTGTATAAACTCCACTGTCTGTCTCTTGTAAATTCTTCAGTTTAACAGAGTAATTTCCCTTAGAAAACTCCACCCTTCCAGTGTTAACTATTGGTTCATTACCAGGTGAAAATGTTACTAAAACATCACTTCCATTGAATCTCCATACAAGAATTATAAAATCCTCAGGAACATCAGCTCTGTTGACATCCAGAAGTACATCATTTCCCTTCTGCACAAACACAGGAGTCACAGCTCTGGATCCTGCAAAAACAATAAACACATACAGTATTGCAATAAATTAAACCTATTTTTTTCATTAAAGTCCTTCCATTCTCTCTTCTTAAAACATGGGACTTTTATCTTGTCACCTTTTCACACCCTGTGTAAGCTGTTTGTATTATCACATCCTGTTACAGTCACTCAAAGTCCTTGTCTATTATGAACATTGTCTTCTTTACTTTCAAACATAATAATAAATTAAAGCACTAATAAAGATTAAAATATATTTAGACAGAGATTAAATGGACTGTGCTATCAAGAAAGAATTGAGAGGTATGAAATATATAAAAATGATTTAAAAAATAGACGTGATGTGTAACGAAGGTGGAAAGTGATGTACAATCTTAGTAGCATCTTAGTAGTAAGACTCTCGTGTCCATTTGCGCACCAGAAGAGAAAAGATTCCTCTTGTGCACAATGCCTCTGAATAGATCCCTTGTTAATGGAAATTTTGAATGTCACTTTGGGTGATACCCAGTTGATTTAGCTATAGGCAAGACCTCTGTATAATTTCTGGGCTCATATACTAGATCCACTCCAGTAAAACTGACTCAGGGGCTGGTAATTACCAGCTCACGAACGGGACAGTAGAGGAAATGAGATCGATTGGTTTGCAAGCCAGAATTATTGGTTCACTTGTAGAAAGTAACTAAGTACATTTATTCAAGTAGAGTGCAGTACTTTTGTAAATGTACTTGGAGGGTTGGAAACAGAAACCATCCTACTACACACTGAAAAAAGTGCAACAACTGTGTCATTCATTTAAAGTACAGTTTTATATTGAGCTAATGCAATAAAGTTGTTTTATGGTTTAAACCTGTTTTTTTTTTTTTTAGATTGATTAAAACTAAATTTCAATTCCCCAGAACAAATTAAAAATTGTAATTTCACTTGAAGGACAATTTTACATCAGTCAAGTTTTTTTCTGATATGATTTGACGTCGCTTCCGGCTGGACCAAGGTGAATTCGACTGACCGCCATTACCTGCTTCGGACATTAAGAGCATCTGAAAATGCTAAAGAAAATGTAAGTAATAAATTTTTTTGTCATATTTTTATGAAAACGTATTTTCTATCCATAT
The DNA here is from genome assembly GCA_032362345.1 of Sandelia bainsii. Taxonomy (NCBI): domain Eukaryota; kingdom Metazoa; phylum Chordata; class Actinopteri; order Anabantiformes; family Anabantidae; genus Sandelia; species Sandelia bainsii. Next base: position 8,995 of record JAUMHL010000306.1, on the reverse strand, counting down.
TCATCACTCATGACAAGATACACTTTACCGTGTTTTTTCCGCTCATGAACTTTTTTTTTCAAACACGAGGTATATTCTGGTTTAAATTTAAGTATTTTATCGCCATAACTTCTAAACTTAACTTCTTGTTGTAGTTCGTTAAAATGCCGAAGAAGCAGTTCAAGACACAGAGAAGTTGGTAAAACGACGTGATTGCTATTTGCCGATGTCAGCTAGCTGAACGCCACTGCTTGGAGCAACTACGGAGTAAAGAGTATAAAGTGCAAACTGGTAATAAGATTAGTCAAACCAAACTTAGATCTGCTTCTGTTTGTGTGTTATGTAATGATGGAGAAACCAAAGCTTTCTGAACCACTGAATCAATATGAAGCAATTGTGTTGAAAATGGTTCAGTGTTTCGAAGCATTTGACACAGTCAGAAATGAGGCCATCTGCTGGTCAAATACTTGATATTGCATTTCAGTGGGTGAAATAAATTTGAGACGAAAATGACGTATAACTCAGAATAAAAGCGTCTATAAGCTGCTATTGGTGTCGTTTTGATCACTATATGCTGTATTATGAAATCAGATCACTTAAAAATAGACTCTGAATAAGTAAAATGAGAAGAACATCTGACGTTACAATCCGGAGCGACACGTCCCGATACGCCTGTGACGTAATGAAGCTTCATTTGGGATGGTCACGTGAGTTTTCGCGTGGTGAAGCGAGGCATCTTCTGCTTCAAAAGGTCGATACTGAGTCGAACCGTCAGCTTCAAGCGCAAAATAACTAGTGTTATGTCAGCCCTTATGTTTGATAGCATGTTTTAGTTAAAGCTAGCTTTACTGTTGGCACAATTTATAAGTTATTTGCGGTTAAAGCGAGCCGACAGTGTCGAAGGGTGTGTGTGGGGTGGGGGGTCGGACGGTCGCTCGGTAAAGGTGTCTCAGTGCTCGTTCCAGCGTTGCCAACTTAGCGACTTTGCCGCTATATTTAGCAACTTTTTCTGGTGTTATTGGGACCTTTGGAGACTCTGACGTGAAAGCACGTATCGTTATTACGCTTCTCAACGAGCAGCGGGTTCTGCCGTGGGCCCCTACCCGTGACAAAGCGCTCACCGGCGGACAGTCCTCGCGCCACAGTCCCTCTCAGCTGCTGTTAGAGCAGGAGATGTTCACTCCTGCGCGTCTAGGCTGCAAGTGAATCATGCAGAGCTGCCGCTGGCTGATTGTAGGCTTCTAAGTGGATCATAAGGTTAAAAACCAAACCAGACATAAGAACACAAAAAAACTATAAATATATATAGTATAATAATAAATAATAAACTCCGCTGGAGTTTCTCTTTTGGATCCCTTTTGCTGGCCCCATGCCCAGATAATGGAGGAGAGTCTGAATTGTGACAAGAAAATCTAGAAACGACCGAAGAAAGTTAATTTGTAGTTCTACCACGCGAAAACTCACGTGACCATCCCAAATGAAGCTTCATTACGTCACAGGCGTATCGGGACGTGTCGCTCCGGATTGTAACGTCAGATGTTCTTCTCATTTTACTTATTCAGAGTCTATTTTTAAGTGATCTGATTTCATAATACAGCATATAGTTATCAGAATGACACCAATAGCAGCGTATAGACGCTTTTATTCTGAGTTATACGTCAAATTTATTTCATCTATTGAAATGCAATATCAAGTATTTGACCAGCAGATGGCCTCATTTCTGACTGTGTCAAATGCTTCGAAACACTGAACCATTTTCAACACAATTGCTTCATATTGATTCAGTGGTTCAGAAAGCTTTGGTTTTCTCCATCATTACATAACACACAGAAACAGAACTCAAGCTACCTCGTGTTTGAAAAAACAGAGGTTTAGGGTGCTTTTTACTCACTATTCCTCGATCCCACAACATTATTCCTCTCTCACACACCGGCTATAACAATTACATACACATGGCCATTTATGCAAATTAGGCAATGACGTGATTTAGTGACTTTTAGGGCAGCCAATAGCGACTTTCTTTACTGAGGAGTTAGAGTTGGCAGCAGTGGGTCGTTCTGTAACCTGTTAGATAAGGGTTTCGCCAGTGATGGGGTTAGTTACACTTTGGTGCTCATTTTGATCAAAATTTAATTCAGCGGTTGAATTGTGGAAAATCTAACCTTTCTAACTATGCATAACATGTCCATACTTCACCCCTAACATCAGAATGAATGCAAATAATAAGTGTCACTTTTTTCTTGTATTCTATTATTTATTTCATTTATTTGCTAAAAACTAAATAATGTTCTCTTTTTCTATGGGGTAGCTGCCACCAATCCATTGTGTCTCTGTTGTGCAACCAATTTAGAAGCTTCTGTTGATCATCATTGTGTGGGGTAAGTTGTTTTAAAAACCGTGAGGATATACTAAATACACACTATACTGCTTAGCAGCTCCTCTTCTGAGTCATTAAGAACACAGCAATGGCCAGAATCATTCCCAATCCCAACCTTTTCCTATGTCCTATTCCTATTTGGTATCAAAACAAGAGAACAGCACGTTTTTAACAGAATTGGTTTTGGTTACCTAAACCTTGGATGAGGTATGTTACTGCTTTAATCTAGAAGCAGACTCAGGAGCTAGGTCTTAAATACTTTGTCTTTTATTTTGAACAGTGTCACGTCTAAATCAGCCATTCACAGACTCAGGAATGATACCGCCCTGTTGGAAATCAAACATTTCTCATAGGCCCACACACACTTTAAAACACAAGATTAAGATTAAGTATTTCCCTGAAAAATATATTTCAGAAACTATATCTGTTTGCCACCACAAACCTGCAGTACATTCATGGTCACCCAGTGGCCCACACTTCAATCACTGGTCTAAATGGTTCTTTTTTGGTGACCTGGTTTTTGTTAATACCAGCTGTTTTTTCTCAGACCACGGACATCAACATCCGAAGAGAATGCGTCCTCAAACTGGTGATGATGTACCTAGGTGAACCAGTTGATCATCTTATTAAACAATTACAGGTAAGGGCATCTCTGTCACTTGTTCACACCGTCCCTGTTTATACCTGGCATTAACCTAATCTTAGGTGACCACAGGTAGACTGTTTAAAGTACAAGTGTGCATACAGGACACATTGAGAAAGCTGTAAAATCTGATAAGTTAGACTATATTTGGAGGCCATGTGGGATGCATATGACTGCACTTTAGAACAGTGAGTTTGATGAGCTGTTGCACCCCTACAAGACACAGTAATATAATGTTATTGATTGTGCTTCTCACTCAACACAATTATTTACAGATGGAAAAATCCTATCGGTTAGCTGGAAATTCAGCTTTATTCTGGACTCTGTTCAATCCGCTGTGGTGACATTTGTCAATTGTTCACTCAAAAAAGTACTCTGTCCACTGTTGACTAGTGATTCTTAAAAAACAACTAAATACCCTGTCATTACAATTCAGATTCAGTTTTGCTTGAAACATTTCAAGTGTGGGGACTGTTAGCCTTTGGACAGTTGCAGTCAAATGTGCATCCTTTGAGTTGTCCTATTGTATTTTGTGCAGGATGTGCATGAAAATTAGGTTGAAGAACTGGAACAAGCAACCATGGCCATCTTCATCATTGAGAAAGAGGTTCCCTTTCATCAACCCAAAGACATCAAGATCGTCATTGAAGGAACAACAGTCCTAAACGATTTGCCCTCAGTTGGAACAGCTTTCGCCATGCTCTTCGGATTGACATGCACTCAACCTCAAATGTCCCAAAAAACTTGGATTCAGTTTTGAGTTTGTACAGAAAGTCCTGATGGCACTTGATGGGAAAAAGATGTCCCCAAAGATTTACAGACTATGCACCTTCCTGCACAGCCCAGAGTAGACAGAGTCTACTTAAACTGACTTGTTTGGAGCTGCAATTTTATGACAAAATTTTACCAAGAACTTGTAAAAGAATTTAATGTTTGGAGTTTGTGCCTGACTTTTTCACTGCAGTACTTGTAAACGGTCTGCAGCATCAGTAGGCTACAGATCTTACAGGCCAAGGCAGGCTCTGTGCTCAAAAAATGTGTAAAGCTGCCACAAGAACTTGGTTTTTGTTACAAGATGTTGAAAGTTGCACTTGCCTTGTCACTGTTCAGAGACTACCAATCTCACAGGGCCAGCTAGGCCATGTGTACTTGGGGAAGTTATGTGGACTGTTTATGTATGGTTCTTGTTGTAGTGGTTAATATTTTCACACTGCTGCACACACTGCCCCACCTGATGTCAGATTATATTTTTTATAGGCAGCCTTCACCTCCAAAGAGAGAGGCAGTGTTTATTTGTATATTTGTAAGGCTCAATATCTTGGGAGTGTTTGTTCATGGTCAGCTCAGGATTTGTATCTTGATGTCTGTATAGTCTTACCACATTATACTGAACGAGAATGTTGGTCTTTATAAATCGAAAATCAGAGTTCAACAACTTGTAACGTACGTTTATGGATTAATAAAATGTGTTCTAAAGTAATGTTTTGAGCACTCATTGCTCAACATGCATTAAAAACATTCTTGATTTAGTTAGCTTAACATTTCAAATAATGACAATGGATATTTTTTATTTGCCATAATTTAAAACAATTAATTTGCACAGGTAAACATTTCAGATTATATTAAATACGTTATTTACTTTATGTCAATAAAGCCAACTTTTTTTTAAATTTAGCACAACTTGAAATAATTGGATTGCTCCACTTTAAAAAAATTCAATGGATCTAATTTAAAAATGTAGTTTAAACAAAATTAAGTCTTTACATTGAATTAATGTATAATATTAGTTGTGAATTCTTACTTCAATTTTTTTAGGTTGATTCAAGGTTATATTTTTTTCAGTGCAGTATATAATGAAAATCACAAATAGCTCTACCTTTACCAGCTTCAAATTAAAGTGATGTCACAGTCCCCAGCTGCTCCCTCCAGTCTGCTCCATTTATGGCCATTTCTCTCCTCTCACTCTGCTCTTCCCTCAGCCACCTTAATCAAGTCATTATCAAGTAACCTGTTTCACCTGCTCTCCCTCCTTTATAAGCAGCTCTGCCAGCCTTCCCCTCTGCCAGATTGTCTGCCACTAAACCCACGTGAGCAACTTTCCAGCATTCTACTCAACCTGCCTACCTGTGCATCGGACTTCAGCTTTTGGACCCTGACCCTGACCCTGACCCTGACCCTGACCCTGACCCTGACCCTGACCCTCGGCATTCGGCTCAGTAAGTCTTTGGATCTCTGATATTGGATGTGGATTGGATATTGGATTTGGATTTCTGCTTGTTGGACTGTTTGGCTCTGTCTCCCCCCCCCCCTGTCATCTCTGGCCTCGGACCTCAGAACCGGCTTCTGGACCTCTGACCGACCCTGTTCAGATTCTCTGCCTGTGAGTACTCTGTTTGGACATGGATTATTGATTAGACTCGGGATCTGTTGCCTGTTAATCGGACTTTCACTGAACTCGGTTTTGGATTTTGGATTTAGGATCGGATTGGACCTCTGCTTCTGTTTGTTCTACTGTCTGCTCTGCACTCACCTGTTTCTCTCCTCCCCCTGCCTCAGTATATCTCCACAGTGCTCTCCCAGGGGTCCCGATCAGTTACTCAATATGCCATGGAATTCCGTACTCTGGCCGCAGACACTGACTGGAACGAATCTGCTCAACACACGATCTTTTTCAAAGGTCTCTCAGAACAAATAAAAGATGAATTGGCAACCCGGAAACTTCCTGACGAATTAAATAAATTAATGGATTTGGCAATCAGGATAGATCGCAGGATGCTCGAGAAGCACTCTCCCCGCTCTTCCCTGAGGTCTACTCCCTCCTCTCACCGTTCCACCTTCTCAACCCCACAGCCCCGCTTTCTACCAGACACTCGCCGAGGTCCGACATTCAGCCATCGGCCCCCGCCTGAACCGATGCAGATAGGACGCACTCAACTGCCCCCAGGGGAGAGGGAGTGCAGGTTCGGGTATAATTTATGCCTTTATTGTGGCGGGGAGGGGCACAGGTTGGCGGGATGCCCAGTAAAAGCCCAGGATCAGCAGCGGGACGGAGGGCGCTGTTGAGCCGTGCCTTGTCCCATCTGGATTCCCCTCAGCCTCTCACTCTGGTGTCGCTGCATCTTCCGGATCAGACGGTTCCCTTTTCGGCCTTTATAGACTCTGGAGCTGACTCTGAATTTATGGATGAACGCTTCGCCAAAGAATTAAACCTGCCAACGACCTATTCAGGTAAAGGCTCTTGACAACCACGCAATTCACTCATGCTCCCTCTGAACTAACCTTATCCATCTCTCCATAGACAACCACCATGAGGACGTCTCGTTCCTCCTCATTAACTCACCCGACCACCCCTTGGTTCTGGGAGCACCTTGGCTACAAAAACACAATCCCCACGTCAGTTGGTCAACTGGCAAAGTGTTGGGCTGGGGAACTTCATGTCTGGCTGATTGTCTGTGGGCCGCCTCCCCACCTTCAGATCTGGCCCTGCCTGAGTCTGAGGAGGAGGTCCCTGACCTGTCAGGCGTTCCTGAGGTTTATATGGACCTGAAAGCGGTCTTCAGAAAAACTAGAGCAAGCTCCCTACCTCCTCATTGCCCGTATGACTGTGCCATTGACCTGCTTCCTGGAACTACCCCCCCTTCATGGACGCTTGTACTCATTGTCGACTCCAGAACGAGAGGCCATGCAGAAATACCTTGATGATGCCTAGGTCATGCCCTTTGGCCTCACTAATGCGCCCGCTGTGTTTCAAAACTTAGTCGATGATGTTTTAGGAGACATGCTGAATAAATTCATCTTTGTTTATCTTGACGACATTCTGGTCTTCTCCAAATCTGAGACTGAACATGTGAAACACGTGCGGGCAGTGTTACAGAGGTTACTCCAAAATCATCTCTTTGTCAAGGCAGAGAAATGCCAATTCCATGCTGACACCATCTCTTTTCTTGGTTTTGTTCTATCAGCCAGTCACATTGAGATGGACTCTGCTAAGATAGACGCGGTTAAAAACTGGCCGGTTCCCAAAGAACCGGAAAGCCTTCCAACGCTTTCTGGGTTTTGCCAATTTTTACCGCCACTTCGTTCGCCAGTACAGCTCTATCGCCAGTCCCCTCCATCGGCTCACCTCATCCAAATCCAGATTCATTTGGACCCAGGAGGCAGAGAAGGCCTTCAACCAGCTCAAAGACCGGTTCTCCTCGGCCCCCATCCTCACCTTGCCAGACCCCTACCGCCAATTTATTGTGGAGGTTGACGCCTCTGACCGGGGAGTTGGAGCAGTTCTCTCCCAGCGTGCACAAGACGATGACGAGGACCATCCCTGCGCCTATTTCTTGCGTCGCCTATCCCCAGCAGAGCACAATTACTGTGTGGGAGACAGAACTGTTGGCGGTGAAATTGGCGTTGGACACTGGTTGGAGGGGGCTCAGCAACCATTCATCGTTTTGACTGACCACAAGAATCTGGAATATCTGAAGACGGCCAAACGTCTGAACTCTCGCCAAGCCCGCTGGGCTCTGTTTTTCGACCGCTTCCACTTTACCCTGTCCTATCACCCAGGCTCAAAAAATTCCAAAGCCGATGCCCTCTCCACACAGTTTGACCCTCCAGATACTACAGACTCCCCAGACTTCATCTTGCCCTCTTCCGCCCGCCTTGGAGCCACCCGTCTTGACATTGAGAAGGAGTTTTTGGAGTCCCATTCCCCTGCCCCCTCAGCCTGTCCACCTGATCGCCTCTATGTGCCAGATCACCTCCGGTCTCGAGTCCAAGATTGGTGTCACTCCTCTTGTCCTTTCTGTCACCCAGGGGTGGCTCGGACACAGTTCGTGGTCCAACAGAGGTTCTGGTGGCCGTCTCTGATCCAGGATGTCAAGGAGTTCGTTTCAGCCTGTCCTGTCTGTGCCAGTTCCAAAACCTCGCGAAAACCCCCTTCTGGTCTGCTTCGTCCGCTTCCTGTTCCACGCCGTCCTTGGTCCCACATATCTCTGGACTTCGTCACCGGCTTGCCCGCTTCCAACCGCAAAACCACCATCCCAACCGTAGTGGACCGGTTCTCCAAGATGGCTCATTTCATCCCCCTGCCCAAGCTCCCCTCGGCAAAGGAGACTGCAAACCTACTTCTGCACCACGTTTTCAGACTTCATGGACTCCCCACAGACATCGTTTCAGACAGAGGCCACCCGTTCACGGCCCGGTTTTGGAAGGAATTCTGCCACCTCCTTGGCATCACTGTCAGCCTCTCATCCGGGTTCCACCCACAGACTAACAGTCACACGGACCGGCCTCCGCCTCCTGTGCTCTCGGGACCCTACAACTTGGTCTGAAAACGTGGTCTGGGTTGAGTACGCCCATAATTCCCTCCCTTCTTCTGCCACGGGGTTGTCTCCCTTCCAGGTTGTCTATGGGTATCAGCCTTCGCTGTTTGCCGCCCAGGACGGGGTTTCTTTGGTCCCCTCAGCTCGCGCTTCGGTTCGCCGTTGCCATCTCGGATGGCGGAAGGCCCGCTCCGCTCTGCTTAACTCTGTCCGGTCATACGAGCGTCAGGCCAACCGGCGCCGCATCCCGGCCCCTTTGTACCGAGTCGGTGAACCAAGTGATCCAGTCCAGTTATAATCAAGCCTGACAGACACCGACACCGACCAGCTGTCTCATACATATTAAGTCTTCCCGTCTTCCGTCTAAATTCAGCCATATAATTTGTAATATAATTTATAATATAACCTGATAAGTAACCACAATTTGGACTGAATCTACTAACTGAAACCTGGTTTGATCAAACTGGAAGTGATGAGCTGATCGAAACATCACCTGTAGATTATAATGTCTTTCTCTGTACCAGGACGAACACGAAGGGTAGAGGGAAAGCTGCCAACTACACTAACTTTTTAAAGTGTCACAGTTTATTAGACCTCCTAAACCCTGATATCCCGGAGTGGAGCCCAGGACGCAGAGTCACAGTCTTACACGCCTCTCTGCAGCTTCCTCACAGCCGTCAC
>JAUMHL010000305.1:0-10457 GCA_032362345.1 Sandelia bainsii | reverse complement strand
GCAGCCAGAGTTCTGACTGGAATTAGCAAGAGAGATCATATTTCACCTACATTAGCTTCTCTCCACTGGCTCCCTGTTAAATCTAAAAAGTCTCTGATAATCTCATATTTTGTTTCTCAGGATCAGATTACCCGTTGGAAAGATGAGTTAGTTCAAGGTGGCTTTTCAGAAGATGACTTTGAAATTACAGTAAGTGTTCAATGTATTTACATATTAAAAGATATATTTTTGTACATTATGATTGAATGTGAAGATGCTACATATTTTTTATTGCCTTCCACTACAATAGTTTTGAACCTAAAAATATTTTCTGCCTCCTTTTCTAGGTCATCACTATAGACTATGGAAGGGGAAAGAAGAACCCCATGGAATACGTGTATTTCTACACAAAGAGTAATCCTGCCGAGGCCACAGTCTACAATGATGACGTAACAATATTTTTTATTTAATTCTTTTCCCTCAAATTTGGTCTTGGTGTGAACAGAGGTTTTAATGTTTTTCTGCAGCCTGACATATAATTTAGTCCAATGTCTGTTGTTCTTGTCAGCTGTCCATGCTTCTCCCAGAGAACTTTTGTGAGAAAGCCATTGTGGTTTGCTGCAAGAATACTGATGAGGGGAGTCTGGGAACTGCCAGGACAAACTTTGATGACTGGATGGTATGTTTGTATGTTTGAAAACTTTCAAATCGTGGCACTTGATGATTATTCAATTCAATTCAGTTTATTTATATAACACCAAATCACAACAGAAGTCACCTAAAGACACTTTACATTGTAAGATTTAAGACCTTACAGAATATAAGTATATATAGAATAATGTAGAAAACTCAACAGTCCCACTGAGCAGCACTAGGAGACAGTGGAGATCATATTAATAATTTCTCCTGATTTGAGTCATTGGTTGGTTTATAGATGTAAGAGAGTATTAAAAACTTTTTATATATATATGTTGTGTTTTCTTCACTAGTCTAAAATCCTAAAAGGATAAATGTGTTAAAAACCTGTGATCAGCTTCACTTGATCTTGGTCTTGATTCCTGTTTCAGTTACATTGAACTACATCAAGTTGTGTCTCTAATGGTCTTGGTCAAAGAAGAAGACTTTAATATGTTTTTTTTACAGACTTATTTACAGAATGATGACAACGATGACGATGACGATGACGATGATGATGATGATGATGCCTAACCTGAGGAGTCAAAAACCCGAACAAGGAAAACAACATAAATGTCAGATGTGGAAGGTGGGGGATAAAACAGACAGAAGTTAAACACACCGTGATTTTCATGTATTTATTTAGATTGAAATGATTAAAATGTTTATCTTGGTGATTAAATAATAAGTAATAACTGATAGTACTCTTATATAAATGTATTGTGAGGGTGGAGGAGGAGGCTGTAGTTACTGTATGTTAGGGTCATGTTCACATATCTGAATATGATGTTATTAAGTCTGATCATGTTAAATGTCTTAGTTCATGTGTGGTGATTATATTAAGTGATTTTAATCAAAAGCATAAAACAGGATTATTGAAGGAGAAAATATTCAAAGCAAAGAGCCACGAGAAAGATGTTTGTTTTGTTAGATGTGAGAGTCAGACGGGGGAGAAAGAGAATAATGTTCAGGTACAGTAGGAAGGTGGTGTTGAGGTGACCTCTGTGCAAGTGTCAGAGACATGATCTGTGGAGACATGTGTCCTTTAGTCTGATGTTAAACGTGAGATGTGCTGCTGGATGTTGGATCTTCTGTAGAGGTTTATTCATGTAGCTCTGTAGCTCAGTGTGATGTTGCTGTAGTTGAGACATAAGATCCTGCACATGGAGCAGACAGAATATTCAGAGATCTACCTACTCTTTGTCGTCTGTCTGATGTTTGTGTGTTTAGACGGTGAATCTGCAGCATGGGAGGCATGGGTTCTTTTGAAGAGTGATGATGTTTAAAGTAGTGATGTCGAGGCTTGGAAGCGTGTGTAGAGTAATGCAGGAAGACTTTTGTGAAGCGTGTATCGATGATGTATGTGATGACGTGTGAAGCCTCACGAGCCGGCCGCACCACGTGACTGATTCAGAAAATGGTTCGCGGGTTTGGTGTGTGATTCGAAATATAGGGGGCAGCGAAAAGCAATGGACCTCTTCTCACAAAACACCTAAACCAGCACTGTGGAAAAGATATTTCTTTAAATAAAAATGAAAATGTTGTCTCTAATAACATCAGCTGTCACGAACAGTTTGTGACAAACTAAGTGACACAAGCACATTCACATCACAACCCTTCTCACCCTGCCACCTTATCATAAAGACACCATATTAATAAGTTCATAATTTATGTATTGGCATCACAAACATCATTCACTCATTAATTTATTGAGTTCAAAGCTTCACACATCAAGCCACAGCGTCATGATCACTCTGCCTGTGGTACATTTATCGTCCACTTGATGGCGCCGCAGAGCAAATGAAGCGCCGTGAAGCTTCGGCCCATGAGTGAACCAACTTCAACGCTTCATGAAGCTTCATCTCGCCATCACTAGTTTAAAGAGTTTGACCAGAAAGAAAAGAGGAATCTGACGAGAAGAGTTTGTTTTGTGAAGCAGTGGAGGAACGTGGGTTCTGTTTGCTCGTGGTTCTGGTTCTGTGAGATGTACTGATGATCTGTGTAGTTAGAGAACCTCTGTGAAGACATCTGCAGCAGGAGAAGTGGCTGAAGCAGGTGGAGGTGGGTAGAGGAGCTGTAGTGTGTGTGTTGTCGTGCAGTTTTTACTCTGTGTGAGAAACAAACACCTACAGTAGGTTCTGATGCTGAACTAGAAACTAGAGCTGATGTAGTTTTGTATCTATGGATCTGGAGGTGGAGGAAAGACGGGGAACAGGTTACACAGACGAGTTTAGAGAGTGGTGCAAACATTGAGAGCTGTTTTCCACTTGTAGCTGTTTGTTAGTAGTTTGTATCCTGTAGTAAACAATGAATTAATATATGATTAAATTAATTGTTTAAAGGCAGAGTTTATGTGTGTATCATGGTTATTTCTGGTTCATAAAATATTAGATTTACAGCTGAAGTGTGTCGAGTAAGTCAGAAATATTGATAAAAAAAAGAAGTGTAGAGGTTGTGCATGTTTAGTTAGTGGTTAAAATTAAAATGTATTAATAAAATAGAGTAAATAAAAATAGGTAACTTTACGATCTGATGGTGACAATAAATGATCTTAGACTTTAAATTAAATCTGTCTGTATAATGTTGGTTTGTTAGTAGAAATGAGTAAATTCACTGTTGTGTGCATCAGTTAATAAAAGAGATTCTGGGAAATGTTTTCATCTTCTTTAATTACTACACAATAAGAGTTCAAAGGAGGTAATGAACCCTGATTTTTTAGTTTTACTCCTGTGTGTGAGAACAGGGCAGAGTCAGAGGAGATTCATCTGTCTCAGTGTCTCCCCCCACTTCATCCAACAACATTTGTTGAGTTGATTTTTGTCACAGCCCCCAGGAGAAGGTTGGAGGTTAGTAATGAAAACTAGTTTCAGAACCCTTGTTATGGAAAATATGACGATATGAACTGAGTGAGAGTGAAACAAATATATTTCCCCCGACCCTGACTATGACTCTGGACTGTTTAGACTGGTTAAATATCTTGAAGAGAAGAACACAGTACAGGTACAAGTACACAGGTCACAATGATCATAGATACAGCAAGTCCATCAACACCTGACAGAAATATACTAAATAAAGATAAACATACGATTTAAATGTCTAGAAGAGAGTAAAGTAGAAATACATCATAACCATAAAATCAAACATCATGATATTTATTCAGAGTTTCTATAGTAAAACTAAACAGAAGGTCGTGGACAGACAGGAGTTTGATAGATTCATAATGGTCAGTTGGCCCAGAATGTACTGAAACAGGTTTTGTGATAATCTGAGACGGTCGGGGACACCACTTTTACTGGTGGTGGCATTCAGCAGGTAAAAACATGGCAGAACGAGAGGTTTCCCAGATGATATCAGAGTAGATTAGAGACAAATAATGTTATAAAGAGTAATACAAAATCTGCTAAAACCTAAAATCACAGTGTTAGAAAGTAAGAGAGCAGACGACGGATAGTGAGTCTCACAGTCTTCTACCTGAGGGGAGGAGGGAGAACAGTTCCTGGACTGGATGGGGGGGTCCATCAGGATGTTTGATGCTCTGTAGATGTCCTCTGAAGATGGCTGCAGTGTGTTTGTTGTGTTGTGTTAGTGTGTGACTGCCCACTAAGCGTACATGTTGTCATCTGACCTACGTTTGAGGTTCTCAGGAAACACAGCAGCATGTCAGGAGCGTTTTACTGAAAAAGATCCTCCAGACGTTGTTCAGGACACGTTTCAGTCTGTTTGGACTGGAATCAGGTTTGTAAGTGTGTTTCTGTGAAAGTGGTCTGGAGCTGTCCTCTGACCTCTTTTTTAACCCCACCCACCTGTATTTGTTGATAAATCTAATCCAGGTACATGAGAGTGTGGCAGGAGGCCAGCGAATGTTTAAGGCCACACTGGAAGTGGGACAATTCTTTTTTATCATTAGTTTGTATAATATTTTCATTTTTAAAATGACTGACAAGCTGATATTAACCAGATCAAACTGTCTGCTTTTTATATGCTTCCTCATTATCAGTGCTTTTCTCAAAGTTTTCCAAGTTTAAATAATATTTCTAAACCGTCACAGCTCACAGAGGTTATTCTGTTTGGGCCTAAAACGTCAGAGACATGTTATCTAGTCAGATTGCTGCCCTAGATGATATAGCTCTGAATCTTGGAGTCATCTTTGACCAGGATATCTTCTTTACCTCCTACATAAAAGAAATATCTAGAACGTCCTTCTTCCACTTTAGGAATATTTCTAAGATTAGAAACACCACCCACACGATGAAGTCTCCAGTTCAAACAGTTCAGGAGCTCTGTGGTAGAAAATATCACTTATCAGACAAACATACGTCTCCAGTGTTTAACATGAACCTGAGCGGGGCAGTGTGATTGGATCAGCCGTGTGGGGGAGGGGCTGCTCGTCGTTTCAGGTCAAAGGTCAAAGGTGGTGTAAAAAACTGCATATGTCAACATCCTACATATCCTCTGGAATAATATAAACTGAATTATTAAATGACACCAGCCTGCTGCACTTTACCCTTATTGTAGTTAAACCTTATAATGTGTTAGTTTAGGTTTGTAACAATACTTTTTACAGTACAGTACAACAACAACAACAATACAGGCCTGTATCCACTAATTCTACCACACGGTCAGAAACCTGTGCCCCTCCCACACGTACTCTCCCCCCTGTACACACAGGTTGTCAGCAGTCACTGTTAGAGGGTTTTCACTAAATAAACTAAACCTAATCACAGTGATCTTAAATTATCTATATGATGGGAACTTAATAACATGACAGAAGGTAAATAAGTTATATTGATAAGAACCATGAACCCTGGATCCTACAGAGTTTCTGCAGAGCCTTTACACACAGATTACTGTGAATTATTAACTCAGACAGACAGAGGTTTATTCAGTTTGAGCCTAGAAACCTCAGAGACACGTTGTCTAGTCATCAGTCACATCCACAACATTAACAACATGTTTTCATCAGCTGTGGTTTTCACCTTTGACCTCTCCCATGATGGTATTTTACTCTCTTTCTTATCGTTGAACCATGAACACTGACTTTAACTGAGAGAAGTGAGGTCTGCAGTTCTTTACACGTTCTTCTGGGTTCTCTTATGACCTCCTGGAGTCATTTTTATAGAGCGGTCACTCCTGGGAAGGTTCAGCACTGTTCCATGTTTTCTTCATATGTGGATAATGTCTCTCAGTAATCAGACCTGGGTGATGATAGTGAAACTGAATCAACTGTCCAAAAATGTGATTAACCACACTTACTTCATGATCTAACAAAGGGGGCAATTACTTTGTCACATAGGACCATGAAGGTTTTTATAGTTTTTTTTCCTTTATAGATAAAATGTTAAAAACTGTATTTTGTGTTTACTCGGGTTATCTTTGTCTAATATTTACATTAGTTTGATGATCTGAATCATTAAAGGAGGTAAACACTTTTTCACACCACTGTAAACTCTCCACCTTCCTCTGACTGTTGCTGCTCCTCCCAATTTATCATCTTCTGTCAGATCTTCCACAAACCTGATTCCAGACTTTCCACAGACCCTCCACTCCTTCAACATAACACATCTGTGTATCATTGTGAACTGGATTAACATGCTGCGTCTTCTGTTCTCTGTTCTCTGTCCAACCTGGTGCCCATGATACCATCTATGTTCTGCTCCCAATGAGGTTCTATCAGCATCTCTCCTGGTGTCTTCATTCATTTACCTCCTACATAAAAGACATATCTAGAACGTCCTTCTTCCACTTTAGGAATATTTATTTATATTATATATTTCTAAAATTAGAAACATCCTGTCTCAAAGTGATGCTGAGAAACTAGTCCATGCATTTGTTACTTCTAGACTGGACTACTGTCATTCAGCAGCTGTTCAGCAGCTTGATAAGCAGCCACCCCTCCACCACCTGCCAGCACAGAACCAGCACAGAACAGCACAGAACCAGCACAGAACCAGTCTTCCTGATCAGTTTGTTTATAAAGGTTTATTCAAAGTGTGTCAGACTCTCTGTTTGAAGGAGACACCGCTGTATGTTAATTATCAGGTGAACAGTCCATGACGTGTGACACAGACACAGGTTCAGGTTCAGTCACCACCTCCGTTCTCCTCAATTCCTCTGTCCTCACATCTTCTGCTTGTGTCCTGTGTGGGATGGACTGAGACCAGAGACAGGAACCAGGACACAGTTTGTAGACGTCATGTAAAACCAGGTCTATTTATTTTAAACCCTGGTTTATCCAGACTGAGACAGACTGATCTTCATGTGGATCATTAAAATCTTTATTATTCCAACGTTAATGAATCAGTTTGTTTTATCTTCTCGATCAGACGACGATCAGAACCACACAGACGTGTTTCAGAGATTCAACTGGTTCTGTCTCAGTCTGCAGGGAAACTGAACCAGGACTGAGACAGGAACCACCTGGATCAGTGTCACACCATCAGGTGAACTTTAGCTCCACCTGCTGGACAGACAGAGACACATCTTCCTACAACTAGGGGGAGGAAAGATTTTCCTCTGGCTGTGGTCAGGACTGGATCAGAACTGGATCAGAACTGGATCCACTTCAGTAAAGTACAGTAGTGAGCAGTGGTTGGACAGGAAGAGTAAATGTGGATAATGATGGTTGGTGAATAATTCCTCTGGATCCAGGACTGTCCAGTACCTGATGATGGGTCACTACAGATTAGAACTAGACTCATGATTCAGTTCCTGAGGGTCTGCGATAGTGAATCCTGTGGACCTGCAGCCTCAGTGGACCCATCACTGTCACACCTGTAAAGGGTTAATATCACACGTCAGAGAGAGTTTTATCAAACTGGTTCTGGGTCTTTGTAAGAGCCTAATGTCAAAGACACAAACACAGAACCAGCACAGGATCCAGAACCAGCAGAGGAATCATCAGACGTCCATGTAGATGTTTCTGTATTTTACTGGTTTAACAGAAAGATAAAACCATGATCACAGAAACCAGGTCTCAGCTCGCTGTGGTCCAGGACTGATCCTGTTTGGATCCAGAAGAGTCTGAATGAGCTGCTGTGACTGTTACAAACCACCAGGTGTCGCTGTGTGCCCACTGACTGAGTCTGAGTGCTGTTTTTCAGATATGATTTACAGTGAAGTGTAGAGAACAAGTGGTTTTTATCAGTCCACATGAATCATAAACGTCCTGACTGATTTATTTCTCACTGCAGCTGCTTCTGATCCACTGATGCTGTAAAACACTTCTACTCAGTTTCTACTGAGTTCTACTGTTTGAGTCGTCTCAGTGGTTTAATCATCACTTTTCACTTTGTGACTAAAATAAAATAAAACACGTCTGATAACAAGTTTCAGTCAAACTGTTTCTGATCAAACTCTACGGTTACCAACAAGGTCTCACTGTTTCTGTTGCTTCCTGTGAGTTGCCGTGGTTACACCCGATAAGGTGGGTGTGGCCCCGCCCCCTTCACCTGCAGGTTTTTACCTGTTGTTCACCTTAGTGACACAAGGTAATGTTTAACTGCTGCAAAGATGCACAACTGCTCTGTGCGCACAACATACCACACAACACAAATACTACACAAACACTACTACTACACAACACTACACAAACACTACTACTATTACACAGACACAGTTTTTGTGACCTGCAGACTGAAGCAGAGTTTTGTTGTCTGTAGTAAAATCACGTCTGGAACAAAGAAACCAGTCGATGCTGTGATGTGTGTGTCTGTGTCGTCCTGTAACCACACACACATACACAAAGTGATTTATCCTGAAAGCTGTGTGTAGTATTTGTCGTGTGTATGAACAGAGTGTTTTAGTTTGACCACAGGTTGTGTGTTTGAGGGAAAAACAAGCTTTGTGTTGTGTTTTTAATGTGTTGTTGGAACATTGTCACGTTGTGTGTTTCAGCCTAATGTGTTTCACTGTGGACTCACAAACAAACGACTTTGACGACAGCGGTTTTGTACAAAAACCCCCACTTTATTTTGAAGTGTGGTGAATTTCCTGTGCCATGCTTTTATTTTGAAGTACTGTTTCCTGTTGACAGCAGCTTGATATGAAACGCTCGGACTGAAACAGAAACCATGTGGGCTCAGGAACCCTGACAGCAGCTGAACCTGATTCATTTAAGTTCACCACTTTAATCCTGTGATCCTCAGCTGTATCGGTACCTGGATTAAAATCCCAGTCGTGGATTTGTTCCACCCACAGGGACCTGGACCACGAGGCAGGTCCATGTTCTCTTCATCAAGAACAAAAAACTTGTTTGTGCACCCAGTCCACTTGTATAGCACAGTCTTGACCACCACAGTCCACCAGGACCCTCACAGACCTGCACAGGTGGTGAGATGTCCATCGTGTGGACATGTAGACTGCTTAATGTGGTCTTCAGTCTGGTTCTGTTGGGTTTTCTATCTTCACTGAGTCTCACTGATAACTGGAACCATGAAACAGGTTCTGTTGACTCTGGGTTCTGGTCCCAGCAGTGTCAGGACCATGATGTGCGATGATGCGTTAAGAACAAAGATTAAAATCAAACCACAGTTACTGATATGTTCTTATTGGTTCTGTTTGGACTGAAGTGGATTAAAGTCCTGAGACCGGGTTCATTTGCATCTAATGAATATTCATAGATCCTGGAATTTACAATCAGGGAGACAGACCAGACCTTTTTTATTTGCCTTAAAATCTGAGTGGAGTGGGACTTTAACACAACTATCTAACTTACTCTGGGGGGTCGTTGGTGGATCTGGCTGAGCTGGACCTGAACCTTTTCACATTTTCTTTTCTTTTACACACACAGATTGTCTAAATAAAACAAGACTTTTACTTTGTCACAGCTGTGTGGTTGTATTTATTTGTGGTATAAAAAGAGAATATAAAAGTAAAAAACAAAAGAAACCAAAGGAATGAAACAAAATGTGACTGGAGAGGTCAAACATTCACGGACCTCCTTATAACTTAATTATAAAAACAGCAAAATACAAACAATCAAAATAAAACTTTACACAGACATATACATTCATACAAATCAAAAATACAAAGCTGTTACTGCTGCAGGAATTTGAATTTGATCTGGATGGGGAGTAAACTATGGCCGAGACTCTAGAACCTGGTCTGACAACAAGTCCAGTATCTCTGATAGGTCAAACTAGTCTGGGAGTCTCTGTGCCCCCCCACCGGACTGCAGCAGGTTCTGCACTACCAGAATCCATCAGCAGAGTGAGACCTCCTGTCAGCACATTCACTCTTTTCTGTATTTAAATAAAAACAAACTCAAACATAAAATATATAAAGAAAAACATCAAACAGGAAGTGATGTCATGGCACGTCGTCATCCACAGATGAGGAGCTATTCTCAAATCTGATTGGCTAATTTGGGGGAGATGTTAGTATATGCTGGACTATGTCTGGACTACTTTAACTAACCTAGACTTACCTGTAACTACACCTGAACCTGAGCTACACCTGGACTGAACCTGAATGTAACCTCAGCTACACCTGGACTGAATCTGAATTACACCTGAGCTACACCTTCACTAAACCTGAAACCTGAGCTACACCTGGACTGAACCTGACATGCACCTTGACTCAACCTTACACCAGGACGACACATAGACTACGCCTGGTCTGTACCTGAGCTGAACCTGAACTACACCTGAACTTATTCTGGCCTACAGCTAGTTTGTACCTAGACTACGCCTGAACTTTACCTGGAGTACACCTGGAAAGTACCAGGGCTGGACCTGGATTACGCCTGAACTTAGCCTGGACTACACCTGGAATGACCTGAACTATGCCTGAACTTAGCCTGGACT
>JAUMHL010000304.1:0-10479 GCA_032362345.1 Sandelia bainsii | reverse complement strand
GCAGTCAGTGCGTGTCGTAGTGGGGAGTCTATAGGAGGCCAGATTGTGTGGGTGATGGCAAGGAGGATTGCAGTTGCACATGTGGGTTTAGTTTGGGCGTGCTGTAGGGTTGGCATTTGTAGTAGCGGGCGTGTGGCTGTCGGAGTAGTTACAGTATATATTGACAAAAGTATGTGTGGGGCATTGAAGAAAGGTAGACGGTATGCACAGCACGTCAAAAAATATACGAGGCTGACAAAAATTCCATTTCTGCGCAGGGCTGTCAAAAGGCGGGGAGCACTATCAAAGAGGAGGCGGCGGGCATTTGCCCAGTGGGTGAGCAGGTACGCTAGCACGCCTAACGCTGTCAGGAGGCACACTGTTTGCGCCGGGTCTGGGGATGGTGGGTGGCTCACTCCGTGGCCGCCGTGGCCGGGGCAGCCTGCAGGGTGCATGTGGGTGTGGGTGGCGGGGTCGGCAGTGTCAAGTGTGTGCGTTTGTGTGGGGTGGGGCCGTTGGGGTGGCAGGCACATCTGTGTTGTGTAGAGCACTTGGGAACCTTGGCTCGGGTGGGTATTGTTATTGCAGTCACATTGCGTTGTAGGCTGTGCTGGGCATTGTGGGTAGGCATGTGGGGTCGGTTGTATGGTTGGGGTCGGGGTAGGCACTGCAGGTTGGGTTGTAGGTCGCGCCTTTGGCCCTCTCCATGCGCTGATGCGGTCGAAGACTATGTCGGTCTGCGCGCAGGTGATGGAGCCCCCGCGCGGCCCGGCGGCGCTGGCCAGGAGCCTGGCCCTGACGGTGGGGTCGGGGATGTTAACCCCGAGCTGCAGGCGGGGGTGGCCACCCTTGACGCGGAGCTGGGAGACGTAGCCCTGGTGGCTGCCGTTGGGCCAGGTGAAGCCCGCGATCCGGGCGAAGTCGGTGGTGAGGGCCTCCATTTCCGCGGGGGTCAGCCTGGCCGAAGCGGGGTCGTGGCGGATGGCGTTGTCGATCGAGGCGTGCGTCGGCTTGCCCCGCAGGCGTCCCAGGTGCGCAGTGAAGTTGAGCACGATGGTGAAGTCCGGGGAGAAGGCAACGGGGGGGTCGCATGCCTCCTTGACGGTGAAGGTGGTGCCCCGCAGTACGTAGGTGCCGGGGGGCTTCGTAGCGGGGTAGCTGCTCACGCACGACTGCTGCATGCAGTTCTTGGAGCTGGCCACCACCAGCAGCACGTCGCTACTGATGTCCTCCTTCTTCCCTCCGCCTTCCGCGCAGGTCGGGATGCGGGCAGACGTCGTGTCAAACTGGAGCCACCGCAGCGACTCGGCCGCGATCACGGAGTAGCTGGCCTCCTTGTGGGCAGCGTTGCAGAGCAGCGTAACCCGCTTCCATTTCGGCAGCCCGACGAAGTCGGGGCTGGTCACCTTGATCTGGGTGTAGCGGAATTCCGCCCGGTCCACGCCGGGCAGGCCGAAGAAGGGCAGGCACGGCGCCCGTACGCTCTCGTCCGCACTGCTCATCCCGTGCTGCAGGGCGACGCTGGCGAGCGCGGGGCCCGTCAGCTCGAGCAGCACAGCATTGGGGTCGCAGTACTTGGTGCCGGCGGTCTGGCTGAGCAGCGGGTGAACCTCGGCCACGTCGGGGTACGTGGCCATCACGTAGTCATGCATCTGCTGCGCGCTCACGTTTGAATCGTCCGCGCACCAGCCGCTGGGGGGGAGCAGCAGGACGTGAGACCAGATGCCAGCCACCGCTTTGGGGCCAGCCTTGGTGAAGGAGGTGTGGATGCCGCTGCGCCAGCAGCAGTTGGGCTCGTCTACGCCCCTCCTGACGAACTTGGCGTCGCCCGCCTTCAGCGGGGGGGCCTCCTGCTTCGGGGGGTTCTTTTCCTTGGTGATCTGGCTCGAGGTCGGGGAACTGTTCGGCGTTGTAAAGCCGTCGCCGTCGGGCTGGTCGAGTGCCCCATTGGGGGAGGGGCGGGGGAGGGAGCGCTTCGGCTCCGGGGAGCGCGTGTCAGGCTGCGGCCGCTTAGTAGCGTTGGTAACATCAGCCAGGGGGTTCGCCTCAGACATATCAGACATGTTGTATAGCGGTGTTTGTGTATAAAGAGTCAAGCAATGAACTGTGTTGGGAGTTGTGTTTGTCTGAGGTAACCGTTGAATGCCGCCCCAGCTCGGTGGTCTGCAAGCTAAGTCTATCGACTGTCGCTCTCGACCTGCTGGGACGCGGCTTCTCGGGCCCTCGTTTGAAGTTTGAGTTTGAGTTTTGAAAGTTGTGTTGGCCCAGGTGTGGGCTCGGCTGTGTAAGGTGGCGTAGGTCGACGTTACCCGCCCGGTCGCGCCTGGAGGTGGCGCGACCGGCGCGCCGTAGAGCGCGAGGAGTAGAAGAACGAGAACAAACATTTTAACCCATGCTTGTTAAAGATCTTTCTTCCTCAGGCCATAGACCAGGTCCGTGCGAAAGATTTGTAGATGCAAGTCGTGGAAGCAATGATCAACAAGTGCGCTGGGTGGACCCTGCAGCTGGAGACGGACTCTGTGATCCTGGAGATCTTCTTGAAGGTCCGTATCTGCTACTTGGACTACCGTCACTTTGATTGCCTGTCATAAGAGCGTTAACGGGAATATTTCGAGTATGAGTAAAATTACCAACATCTGTATGTGTGCTCCACCATGCAGCTTCCCGGTCACACTGTGCCGCAAGGAGTACGGGTCGCACACCTGCAGTCCTTGAAGTGGAAGGACGATTACCTGCATGCAAAGCTGGGGCGGACAGCTCCCCAGGACTTCTCGTTCGACGTCGTCCTCGATCCAGAAGGGTTCAGGTACGCCAACGTCCTGTGTATTCAGCGCCGCGGACACCGCCCCCTTTTCTGGTTCAATTTTGTTCACCGTGCCATGGTGGATGCCCTGTTGAGCTGCGTTGTGACTCACACCCCTTCACCACGACAACCACAAAATACCCTGTACAGGTCCGAGGCCAAGAACAAGGCAGCGATCGGTACCTGGATGAATATTGATAATGGCGGATTGGTCAAGTGCGTGAACGACGACCTGGAGGACATCCGCCAGCGTGTCGGGAGCCGGTGGGTTGACAAGTACAGCACCTACGGCCAACCCCGGCCGCAGGTGTTCAACCTTCAAACTCCCGTGGGCCTCAGCAAGACCAAGGACGCCAGGGGCAAGATCGAGGCTACCATGCGCAAACAGACAGAGAGCGAGTCGGTGTACGTCCGAGACGAGCATGGCCATCCGCGTCTGATCGATGTGCCGACAAGGTATGCCGATTTATTATTACATTTGAACCGGGCGTGAACATCGCCGTGAGCAACGCTCTGCATGGTCAATTTAATCGTGCCTTTACATTCTGGTTAGGGCCCAGCGACAATATCGCCGACATTGACGCAATTCCATACATAAAGTTTTGTTGGCACCGACACGCTCATTTCTCCGATTAATTGTCACCGTGCAGACTTGTGACACCGGCGGACAAGTATGAGGGCGGCATTTACGTGGTGAGAGACAATGGGATCAACTGGACGCACGTGAACAACATCTACCTGATGCTGAAAAACCACCCGCTCCCTTTGGGCGGCGTGAAGTCCTTCATCTTCCTGCTGGACCCGAACACCCCGTCTGAGCGCCACCCAGGCACCAAGATGTCAGCTGATGAGTTCGGGGACCTTTACGCAGCGGCCGCGTTGGAAGGGAGGGAGGCCGTCATCGCCCTGTTCGAGAAGTACAAGGTCGTCGTCATCGGCGGCAACCACGGCTACTACGGCAGGGAGAAGCTCTGGAAAACCACCTGCCCGTCAGACGTGGAGTGGTCGTACTTCGAGCAGCACTACGCCAACGTCTACTACATGCGCGGCTACATCATTGTCGGCGTCGACCTGCAACGGGCAAAACAGGTGAGGTGTCACATCTCCTTTCACGTCTGTCATTGCCACTGACATTTAAATATACCATAGAGTGACAACATCGCCGCGAGCGTCGCTGACAGTGTCCTCTCGCAACCGTTATTATCAGATGGCCGTCGAGCACAACCTGTCGTTGGAGACGGCCATGACCGAGAGGGAGCTGATGAAGGTCGCGCGGGCAAACTACATCGAGGCGACCGGCGGCCCGGGCGTATTGGAGGCAGACCGCAGGGCCTTGATGCGCAAGACCGCCCCAACGAGAGAGAAGATCAGCGAGGCGGTCAAAGACGCCCTTGAGGCTGCATGGCAATCGACAAAGAACAGGACCGACATGGTGACAATCGCTTGCTGGCCCCAGGAGGCGTGGGACACATTCGCCGACTACTTGGAACTTTACAAGTGCGTGGCTCGTCATAACCCCTGCAAATACCCGCGTGCACACTGGATGTTTTGTTTGACGACATCGACGAGCTTGTATCCCCTACAGACCAGTGTCAAACTCGCCGTGATTGACGCATTTCATTACCCACCAGGGAAGGTTGCACGACCAAGGTGCAGGGCTGGGAGATGGCTGGTAGAAACATCAGCCAGTTTCCATACAAGAGCGACCGGTGGGGCGACCAGGTAGGCCCGCTCGTCTTTGACCACACATTCATCAATTTACATTCGCTTTCAAGTTGTATTGGACAGCCTTGCGGTGCCCACACAGTGCTTTTAACGCCGATATTGACGGACCCCCCACCAACCACCCTTGTCAACATGCTTCACACGCAGATCATTATCAGGCTCGTCAAGGCGGCTGCGGCCGGGCGCCTGTTCATTGGGCAGGGTTCGAAGGAGTTTCGCAAAAGCATCGAGGACGAGAAGAATTACGAGAAGGGCATGCACTTCTTCTGCAACCTGGTGTGCCACGCGGAACCCCCGAACGGCGTGGTAGACCTCACGGCAATCAAGGCCGACCGCGACGTCAACGAGTGGGTGCAGCCCAACAGGAGCCTGATCGCCAAGGTCGGCAGATGGATGTACGAGGGCAAGCAGGAGAAGGAGGGAGGCCCCAAGAAGTCGGACCTGGAGAAGCAGAAGGGTGGCAAGAGGAAGGTGTGTTCTAGGTATCCAACTTCTCGAGTTTTCAATCTCTCCTTATAGCCTGTAGTATTCTGTCAGCGTCGTTGGCGGCGTTATTAACACACGCTCCTCTTATCTTCTGTGTAGCCATTTCACGTAAATCAGGTCCAGGGGACCTGGAAGTCCTGCCACCGCGAGGAGAAGTACATGAGGTTCGATGGGGACCCTGACAGGGTTCGCGCTTCCACGGCCGAGATCGACCGTGCCAAGACTGAGTTCTTCCATAAGATCTGGAGGGAGCTTGGGCTGGCGGCGAGTTACCACCGCTTCATGTATGAGGACGAGGAACCGGGGGTGGACGCGTGGGGCCAGGCCAAGGACGCGGCAGAGGACATGGACATGGCAGAGGCAGAGGCGGTGGAGGAGGAGGGCGAGCAGCATGTTGAGCGTCATCCCGTGTTTATGCAGTGGACGGTCGGCGGGGGTGAGCCTTTTCCCGAGAAACATTTTCACCCAGACCTGATCATTGCAGACGCCGTGTACGGGCCGCCTGGCGAGGACACCGGGATCAAGTACGGTGGCCCGGACAGCGAGTCTGCCAAGGCATGGGGTGAGGAGGAGTTCGAGGCGGTGTTCAAGGTGCGTCTCAATTTCACGACCTTTACAACAGATCGCCCTTGCATTGTGTCAAAATTGTATTATTTTCACATTACAGTTCGTGACGGACCGTGCTTGGCTTGCCCCCTTGCAGTGGGCTGACAGGCACCACAATCGCGCGGTGCTGGCCTTCTTTCCCGGCACCCTGCAGCAGCAGTACTTGCTGCAGACGGTGGCGAAGGATATGGGGTTCGATGGCCATCTGCGACTGACCTGGATCAAGAGTAAGTATGGGCTTTGCGTTGTTCACGCCGATATTGTCACACATGCCTTTAAGAATTGCAATGCCTGCCTACATTTGCACGCTGCGACGATATCGCCGATTTTGACGCACAGACGCTTGAATGCAGGTGACGGCCGCGGCAAACTGGGCTACCGTGTTGCCCACACAACCGAGCCCATCGACGTCTTCTGGCGCACGGGCCTGCAGAACCGTAGCCAGAACTTCCCCCACGACCTCCAGGTCGGCTGCCACCGCCACACCGACTCCATCATCTGCCCCCCCGTGGGGCGCAAGTACACCAACGTGGCCGGCACCTCCAACAAGCACCAGAAGCCGGTCAGGGTGATGGCCGAGCTGGTGCACCGCTACTGCCGGAACACCGGCACAGTGTGGGACTTGACTTGCGGGTCTGGCACAACGGCAATGGTGTCGCTGTTGGGTGGCAGGTTTGAGACGCGGACGTACTTCCTTTCTGACAAGGAGGCTGCCCAGGTGACCCTGGCCAAGCGCCGGTACGACAACGGCGCTGGCGACCCGGTGGACACCTATGCCACGCTTGCCCTGCCGCCATTCGCGTTTGGGCTGGAGGAGGAACTGACGGCTGCCATCAAGAGGCGCCAGGTAACGGTCGTAGTGTTTGTGTGATTGACTGTGCATGTTTGTGTGGATGACAGTACATTGCTTCGCGCATAAACACTTTCATGCTGTCGTTTCAAACGTACGGTTTGGCTGTCTTTTTGTCCAGCCGCAGGGCGGTGGCCCCGTCGCAATGGACGATGACGAGGACGACGACGACGAGGTGCGCGCAATGAACTGGTTAGGATTCGTTCACACTGCGTTACTGCAGCCGCGAGCAACGCTACTTTGGAGACTTACTGGGACCTGGCACCCTTGCGTGCAGGATGCTGGTGGAAGGGTCGATCTGGTTGGTGGGCGACAAGAGGAGGTGATCCGATTGCATTCCCAGCGCAAGTTAGACATCAAATTCGGTGTAGACCAAATCTTCACAAGGTTCAGCACACTGGCACTGGTGCCGGGGACTCCAGAGGTAGATTTGAGGAAGGGACGCTTTGTGTGTTTGCAACGAGTAAGCCTAGCCAGTTGTCAGCACGCTTGCTTACATGTGACTTGAATTGATTTGCTCGTATCTGTGCTTTTTGCAGAGGGGAGTACCACGGGCCGCTCGCACCGCCCCCCCCGGGGGTGGCGAGGGAGGCAAGGGTGGCGAGGGAGGCAAGGGAGGCGAGGGCGACGTGTCGCCAGAGGTAAGAACATGTGCAGTCGAATGGAGCATTCATGTCTGTTTGTAGTGTATAACAGCTCTTGGGGGCTGGCTTTCCTTACACCTGATGTCCTCGTCGTCCACAGGAGAATGGCGAGCGTGGCGGGGGTGGCGAGGGAAGCAAGGGTGGCGAGGGAGGCAAGGATGGCAAGGGCGACGAGTCGCCAGAGGTAAGAACATGCGCGGTCGATTGAATTGTTGTCTTATACCCTTGTTTTCCGTCAATAACGGCGCGGTTAACGCTATATACTTGGCCCTCACTTTCTTCGCCTGATGTGTATGCCTATGTTGTAGGTGTTGGAGGCTGATGTAACCCCTACTAAAAAGACAACCGGGGCCGAAGGCGCGACGAATGGTGCTGACATGGCCAGGCAGGTACGTCTATTCCCTTGACAGCATCCACACTGTCAATATCGCCGTAACCAACGCTGGTACCTGATGTAAATCAGGTGTCCATTCCCATTCTCTGGTAACACCCACACCGTCATCATCGCCGTAACCAACGCTGGTACTTGATACAGATCCTGGTTCTTGTGCATGCGTTTACAGATGCCGCCGTTTGTGCATGTCCTCCCATCGCCGCAGGGGCAGGAGGTGAACGGCACGGACAAAGAGGTAATTCCGAATCAGGTCAGACGGTTCCTGTTCTTGTTTGCCTGCGGGAATCTTGGTAGCCTGTCTTGGCCAAGTACGCATTCCCAAAAAATAGACCTCAATTGAACCGTGTTCCACTCGTTCTAAACAGGGTGACGTTGTGCTGGACACCCAGGCTCCTGGCGGCAGCCACGCGCGGCAGCCACGCGTGCCTGGGCTACGTGCGCCGCCCGATTCCCGGGTGCCTGTGGATGTTACTCCGTCGCCTCCCTCGCAGGCTGATGTCAACACACAGGAACCCGTAGACACACCCCAGGCACTGCCTCGGGGCGCGGTGCTTCCCATGTGGGATGTCAAGGTTCACGGAGACTTTCCAGTCAACATCTGCAAGGGCTGCAATGGGAAATTCACCAAAAAGTCCAAGGTGGGGATCTGCCCCGGCTGCGAACAGCTGGTGCACAACAACAAGTACAACCCCACATGCGTCAAGATGGACTTCCAGACCGAGAAGTACGGCTGTGTCGAGTGTGTCGATAACAATTTGATCAAATAAAGAGCGGTAGTCACGCCGCTATTGTCACACCCGCCCTTGAACAGCAACTTTGTTTTTCTCTTATGCAACGCCCATTGAATCTGTTTTCATTTCACACGCTTTTTTAACAAACTGCCTTTGAGCCGTTTGTTCTGGTTTGGCTGATTGTTGTTGCTGCGTTTGCTACCTACGTAGTTCTGCGTTAGGCACGGGCCTGTGTTTTTGAGGCAGTTACTTTCAGTGTTTTCTTTTGTTTTCAAATAAGCACTTGTTTGTTTTTGTCGCCGAACCCTTTGCTTGCTGGCGTGTGCCATTATACTGTTCACTCTGGATATCACCGGTCAAGGCTGTCCTTGTTGTAAATTAGTTGTCACCCACGTCTGTCTCACCCGTGCGCGTTAGTTCGGCTCACAAAAGGACTTGGTCGCACCGCGGCTTACACCCACAAACAGCTGTGGTAATGTAAAATAATGTGTGGCCTACTTAACTCACTACCTGCTGACCGGTCAAGGCTGTCCTTGTTGTATACAAGGCACGACAGTCGATTGCGACTGACCCAAACACGGCTGTGGTGATGTAAAACTATTTGTGGCGTATTTAACGCCGTAACCTACGCTCAACAACTCCGAGAACTTGGGCCAAGCACGCCACAGAATAACACCAAATAGAGCTTTAACACCTGAAATGAGCCGCTTTTGACGCCTTGAGCTTGCAAACTATGAGTTCAAACCCCAGTTTGGCGTTCAGTTGGGTACATAACGACCCGAAATGACCCTTTGCACCGCACCCCAAAAAAACTGAACCACCCGACAAAAACTGATTTCAACAAATTCCTTGTTAACTGCGCCCAGCCGGCCCTGCGGCTCCTGTCCTCCCACTGGCAGGTTGGGCTGCTGACTGAAGATGCGCCTCACCGCTCCCTCAAGTGAGCTGTGAGAGATGACTGTCTCCTTGTGCTGTTTATGCAACTCCACGTATGGGCGCCCCTCTGCAACCGCGACCAGCATTGGGACAATGTCTTCCCCGCCGCGAAAGGTTGCTCTGCCGCTCACGCTGCCCCGCGCTGTGCTCACAGTGCAGATCGTGTCCCCCTCCGCACGCAGCGGGCCGCCAAAGTCAGGTGACGTTGACAGCCACATGCACACAAGCGTGGCCAGGTCTGCCGCGCACAGCATGACCAACACGTAGCTGCCTCTGATTAGCTGCTGTGCGAGGACACCCTCTCCTTCGTCCGCCAGCGGGAACCCCGCCGGCGTCCGCAGCAGGGTACGTGGATCCATATCCTTAGGCTGGATGTGCAGGCTGCCCTCCACCCACGATGCTGTGCCCTGTGGGCCCACCACTGTGGGGCTGAACTTGGCTGGTGCCTGCTGACGCGCTGCCCGGGCTGCCACGACAGCCAGCCGCTGCACCACTTCTGATTGATACACCTTGTCAGCGGCCCCCAGCGCCATCACCAGCAACTGCCTCGCTGTTTGCTGATCTTTGTGCACCTTGAGCGTGGGCCACCCCACCACAATGCCGTGGGTAGCCAGGCACGCCTTGTCTGCCACTGAGATGGTGAAAGTGAAGCTTGGCTGACCTGTGGCTGGGTCTGGTGGTCCAGGAACCTGCACCTCGCGGCGGGTACGGTACCACTCTGCCACCGCCGCGCTGTCACAGACAATCTTGATGCGGCGCGGCCCGCCTGGCTGCTCTGGTGGTGCCACAAACACGTGCCTAAACTGCAGCGCATGCTGGGTTGCTGTGTCTATGGCTGTGCTGAGCACCGCTGCTGACTCCACCGTGTACCTCCGGCTGGGAATGATGAGCTCCCCCGTAGTGATGTTATAGCCAAACCCTTCCGTGCTGCTGCGCTGTGCAAAGTCATACCGGCAAACTATGGCGGCTGTCTGCACCAGGCAACTGGCTGTCTCCTCTAAGTTCCTGGGCCGGACCAGGGCACCCTGCCTGGGGCCCAGCGCGATGTCAATGGAGCACTCCACGCTGTGCGCTGCCTCCGCCGCACGCGAAATAATTGCATGCTGCTGATAGCTCGAAAGCCGGGGCGGGTCGCTGACCGCCCTCACTGCCGCCATCGTGTGCGCACTGTGCAGCGAAACAATTGCGTCCGCCAACTGCAGCGTTGAGGCCGCCCGCACTCTCACGTCCGCCGCATTGCCCTTCTTGTCCTTCATAATCTCCAAACAGCAGTTCCCGCTGGCACTGTTGGCTGACTTCCCGTGATCCTCGACACACCGCATTGG
>JAUMHL010000303.1:0-10498 GCA_032362345.1 Sandelia bainsii | reverse complement strand
CTCACCTCCCTTAAATGTGCCTGGAGTTGAGTGGCATTCATCATCCGGTTCCGCAGGGCACTGTTCACAATGAAGCGTTGATAAGGTTAAAGGTAAATAAACATTATTTAATAAACAATTAAGGTGAAGAAACAAGAAAATATTTGCTGATCCATCCTTCCAACCTATCACAAGTTCTTCCAGAAAGGTACCCAGCTGACTGGTGGATTTGAACCCGGGTCCGTGTAGCTGTAAGGCAACACTGCTAACCAGTACACCATAACAAAATTAAAGACCTGTAAAATCCGTAATATATTTGCAAACTGATTTCCATTCTGCAAACTATCAGTGGAGCCAGAGTTTCAAGGCGAGATTCATTAAGAATCACAGCATTGTGCAGTATGACATTATCAAGTGCCTCATTGTGAACTTCATGGCAACTGTGATATTTGTATCCATGGCGATTTTGCTTGTCTACGATGTCTGCAGTTTCCTAGGCAGCAACAATTGTTGCTTTGTCTGAGCAAGCATTAAAAAGTCCAGGCAATTTAATTTTGATAAAACAAGACTATTTCAGATAGATAGATAGATAGGATGGTGATACTGTAAGGAAATGAGGAAGAACATCAGCTACAGAGCAAAGAGAAATGGAGCCAAAAGTTCGAGCAGCCCAGTGGAGGAGAGAAAAAATGTGTGAATAGAGAGCGAAATGGAGCCAAGAGAATGGCAAGAGCATGTGGGTGTGTGTTCCTGAACAGAAGAGTCAGATTAAAATAGAACAACAGCCATATGACGGCGGTGTGACTGTCAAACACCTGCAGCAGAGAGACCGAAAGAAAGAAAGCAAAGAGAGATAATGGGATGTAAGGGACAAATGTAGAAACAGACAGGTGACAAGGAGACAGAGGGAAGGGGGTGGTGATGGGAGCTATGAATAGTAAGACTATGCAGAACAGAGCAACAAAGAGGGAGAGCGTGAATCAGATACAGATGAGCAAAAGGCTGAGAACGAATGAAAAAGATGAGGATGAAGAATGGAAACTATTAATCTGGCCTCCCTGCCTGAGTTTGTGTGACTTAGAAAGAAATGTGTGCTCGCTTTCCCCCCAGTCTCCCTTTTTCCAGAACGTTGAATAGCTCCTAAGTGCAGACAGAAAGCAGATGAGTTTAGGCATCATTGTCTCTAACAAGCGTGCATCATACACAACACATTGTTCCATTTTCCCAAAGTAGTTTTTGAGCAGTCGTGATATTTAGACAGCCCTGATTGGCAGTTGTTGACATTTGAAAGGAGTCCAGTCCCTCAGTGAGAAGAATCTCACAACAATCAGAGCCATTGACATTTTTAAACACACATTAAAAACACATATGTTCAGTCTGATTTTTATCTAGTGTCTCATAATTTGTATAATTTACTATAGTCCTATGGTTTTGTGGTTCTATCTAAGGAATTGAGAACAAGTGAAAAGTGTGGTATTTTTAAACCCAAATTATAACCTATACCTTTTAAACTTTTAAAACCTTTGATCTTAACAGTTTATTCTGTTTCATTGTTTGTGTTTTACAATGTTTATTCTCTCACATATTTGTATTAATCATCAGTTTTATTTGTTGTAAATAGTTTTACCTGTTTGCATCTGTTCTATCTCTTTATCAGGTGTCAGTAATCTGTAGGTGCAGCACACTGGATGGATCTGCTACAGACATGTCACTTGCATTTATCCAAATATACCCTAAAAATCACTCATAAAGACAAAGCAGGGTGCATTTAAATGAAATAAGTGAGCATCAGTGCTCAGAAAAAAATACACTGTTCATTATTTTAAAAATTTCAAAGTATAGTTGTGGAAATCAAATGTTTTATGGACCTTAATTAGAGTTGTTTATTTGTGTAGCCTGTATCCTCTTTATCAAATAATCCATGAGAATTCATGAGAAGATTTCCCACAAATAATGTGGGAAAAGTTTTCATGAAGGGGGATCAGCACCACCTTGGTCACTGTCACCATTGTGCGTCATCCTACTGAGTCATTCCTACTGTAATTGTAGCAATGACTCTCAATGCGGAAACATGACACAACACACAACGATCACCACCAGAGGTGATGACAGAGGAAGATTCATGCAGTATGAAGGACGCTGATGCTGCTCAGTCACAGCCTGAAATGAAAGGAGGCATGAGACACTTGTAAACACACAGCAGAGACGCTCATCAAAAACAGCTGCACACAGAATGAGCTGGCACCACACGGTTAATAATTTCCCATCAACAAGAATGTTTCACTGTGTTAACCAGGATAATGTGAATCTATGAAGATAAATTAGCAGCTGATTTAAAGCTGCAATGTGCAACTTTTAGGAATGAAGCTAGCTGTAGCATGAGACTTGAAATAAGTCCAGCCAGCATCTCATATCCCAGGGTTTGACACAGGTTTTGACTTTCTGTGACTGGTTAGAAACCTTAAGTAGGGAATATCTCTCTAGCAGTACCAGTGCTGTTCTGTGAGTCTGTATCACAGGAGGCTTTCACAGCACCTCGCTACGATAAGATAAGCTATGGAGCTTATCGTTACTAAGAAATGTTAAATAAATGTTACATACTGTGGCTTTAAGCTTAAGTTTGATAAAAGTGAGTGAAATAACAACACAGTATTTCCTTCTGTAAACGCAACAAGTCAATGAGCAAAGTGGTTCAACGGGTTCTAGTTGTTGCTCTATTTCACTGGCCTAATAATAAGACTCAGTTGGCATTTTGAGTTATTTCATTCATCTATTCTGATGTGTTCATCTTGGGAAGGCCACTGTAGGTTGTTTTGTTTTGTTTTGCCCTAAGCAGCCAGTAGCGAGTGTCGTATCCATCCCCTGTGACATCACTTACAACTTGTGCAGTTGTGTCACTCTCTTTCACACTTTTTTTTTTGTTGTTATTCATGAGTCTAACCACAGTTAAACAGTAACCACTGTTAAACTCAAGTTGGTCATCTATTTCTCTCACCTCCAGCTGTCAGGCTGGAGGTGAGAGAAACTCTAAATCAGACTCCTAATCTGCAGTACTTTATTTTTAACTTCTGCTCTTTTAATTCTTTTGCTCTGTTTCTTCTTTAATTAAAATGTAATATTGATTAGATCAGACGAGAACAGCTGTCTGCCATTGTCTCTAGAGATGCTAAAACAACCTTAGACTGACTGAGAATTGGCAAACGCTGCTGCCAGTATGTTACTGTCAGTTTTTATAGCATGTGGTACTGATTTAAATCAATCTTCCTGAATTTGTTAAAGATGAGCTCATGAGAAATTTTGTCATGGGCCTTAATTAAAACACAAAATCTTATAAAACCAAATAGTGTGATGTGAACAACTGTGTATGTATAGGTGATATATAATGGCACAGATTTGAATTTTTCCTTGTATACAGAGATATCTTCTCAGTTGTATCTGTGGATATATAATGGCACAGATTTGAATTTTTCCTTGTATACAGAGATATCTTCTCAGTTGTATCTGTGGTTCTTGGCCTCTCTCCTCTCTCCTTTATTGCAACCTCTCAACACTTTTGTCTCTCTCCTCTGAGCGATGTGTAAATGTTATCAGCGAGCCGTTTTCTGTCTTTATGGGATTGGATTCCCCTGTTTAGTCTGTCAATTACTGCCTTTCTACTTGTTCTTTCAGGTCTGAGTTGCTGGGGAAATATTTATGAATTGTGGTCTCAGTTTAATAATTTTCACTCAAAACGCAAACAAAATCCTGTCTCTCTCCTTTCCACTCTCTCTCTTTCTCTCTTTCTCACACGCACACACACACACAGAGTTTGGTTAATTAAGCAGCAGTACCGTGAGGCATCTGTTTCTCATTCTCTTCAAACAGTGATAGGTCAGCCTTATCATCACCATAGCAGCATTAGATTTATTGTTTTACACCTGCAGTCACTTATCTGTGTGTGTGTGTGTGTGTGTGTGTGTGTGTGTGTGTGTGCGCGCGAGATAGAGACTGAATATTCTAAGTAGTCTTTCATCCTCATTTTCCCTGGTTGTCTTCATTTATTTTGATATCATTTTCATCCAACTTTGTCCTCTGTGATTTTTGTATACTTTGAAATCTATTATTGGAAATATCAGTGGGATGCTATATGTGTGTGTGTGTGTGTGTGTGTGTGTGTGTGTGTATGCACGTGGTGAGGCCCTTCTTCATGGTTTGGCTGTATTCTACAGTGCATGTGTCTCCAGTATGTTAGTGATGCTACTGGAGACCCAGCTCTGTTGGAATAACAACCAGGACCCATTGCAACGCTACTGGCCTCCTTTCAGCCATGCTGCATGTCTGTGTGTGCGTGTGTGTGCGTGTGTCTGACACTCAGGAAGCTACATTGATTAAATCTTTACATTTGTCCTTCTTCACTCCTTTCTACCTTTAGCGTCTGACAGGCAACTAGCAAGAATCAATCTGCATCAGTAATTCATTTAACACAAATGCTAAAGAGTGAGTGGTCAACGTTATGTCCCCTGTAAAGTTAAATTACCACGGGTAAACATGCAGCAGGTGAAGGAGCAAGCAAACCAGTGATTTGCTTAAATGCACTGACGGACTATTCAGAACATGAAAATTGTTTTACATAAACATATATAGGCATGAAGGAGCACGCCTTCCTCTTAGATCAAGGTCAAACCTCTTGAAATGCAATTCACAGCATTGGGTTTTGTGAACAATGCAGCAGATAAGAAATAGGCGTGTTATCCTAAAGGCCCCAATTAGCTCCTTAAACGAATCCTTCCGAATGAGTCTTTAGCTAAGCCAGGTCTTTATCTATTGTGGCCAATTTAGAATATTAGTATTCAGCTAAATGGCTAATCTAAAATCTTATTCTTAAACATTATGCAGTACAGTCAATACATTCATTAAAAAAATATAAAACAGTTACAAATGGCAGTAATTGTTGCACAATTTTTAGCTTAGCTTTGTAAATGTAAGGTATTTTACATCAAGTTCAGAGCTGAAAAGGACGTCATCAGTTTAATAATGTGGAATATAACTAACATCATGTGCTTCCCAGGCTCCACATTAATTAAAGTTACCTACAACTGACTTCTGGGACAGTGACTCAAAGAAAGTAAAAAGAGTGTAGAATCTTTTCCCAGTACATGTTTATATTTATGCGAGAGAAGCCTTGAAGTAGACACTGTCTTTAATCCTCAGCAGAATTAAAGGCAGTGCTTAAGTAAATGACTATAGAGTCCTTTGAGGAATACTTTGATTGTATTCATGGGGATGTCTTTAGAGGTGTAAAATCATCATCAGTGATAGAAAACTGTGTTGTTGCTGATTTGTATTGATGTTAGAGGAAGAAGAAACTAAATGAATACAATTTACTTAGATGATGATTATAGTTTTCATCTTCACAAGAAACATGAGTGAGTGCACAAGAGAAGGAAATAGTTGCACTTGATTTTATTCTGATAGTCATGGCTAAATTTGCAAAAACATAACATGTAAGTCATGCATGCGACACCAGCTGATTAACATCTGAACCAAATAAACAGCGTCATTCACCTGCTTCAGCAAAGCTATCTACAGAAACAGCCACTCTCAAATGATTTCCAAATGGGAGCAGAACACAAAACAGGGAGGATTCTTTTTGTAAAATATTACTTTGCAGTACAAAGTTCACTTACTGAAGTGAACCATCTCCTTGACAACTGTCATCTATATCCTTCATATATCTAAGGTTGTCAGTCTCCTTCTCCCTATTATGTTTGTGTGCATATTAGTGGTGTGCGTCCCCATCACATTAAATCGCTTTAAAAACACGACCAAACGCAGTGTTACATTAAGTGAATCTAGATCCAGGACACCTCTCTTGAACCTAGAGACAATCACAATCGGTGCTACTAATGAATTATTTCTGTAGGAGTTCATTTCATGGCAAACTAGCCTGCCACAAAACGTACCCCCCTAAAAATACAGTTTCTGTTTGTCCCAGAATTGAATAATTTTGAGAGTGAAGTTGTAGGAGTGATGCTGGTTAGTGGTGTAAGTTTCATGGATGTGACACTTTCCTAGTGGGAGACAGGACGGGGTGCATTTTCCAGCAGGGGTGCTCTGTCTCTGTAAAAGGGGGTCTCTCTGAGGGATTTCCCTCCTCTTTTCTCCGTGTATTTTGTAGCTCGCTGTTCTGTTGTTCATGTTTTTTCCAATCCTGTCTCCTACAGATTACGTTCACATACAACTAAACTGAAATCCCGATCCCGTTTTTGAACAGGACGTAATTGTTATGTTATACTGAAACGTATTTTTGTGAATGAATGAAACGCTACTATTATTAACACGAAGCGATGCTGTTTACTGTGCAGGAAGGAGATGCAGGAGACCCGAGTCCCACACCAAAATACTCTCCTCTTTCTCTGTGCCATCATTCACTACAGCCTTCATGCGTCTGCTCAGTGCTGCTGAGTCCCGTTGATGTTAGAGGAGCAGTGTTTGTACCGGGAAGTTTACTTTCTGATGAAACAGTCGCACTGAAAGTAGAAGTGAGAAAGTATCGATACCATCGTGCTAGTATCGATCCGATAACGATACCAACTTGGTATCGATACTATCGATACTTTGGATCGATCCGCCCACCACTAGTGCATATCATCATCAGAATCATGGGTCTAAGTATAGAAGCCATTATATTTACAGATGATAAAGTCCTTCAGGGCAAATTTAAGATTTTTGGCTATATAAATAATGACACGATGACTGAAAACACTGCCTTTTATTTCAATACATTTTTATTAAATATGACATATAAAACACCAGGAAGTCATCTTGTCTCTGTCAATAGCCTGTTTCAAATAATTTCCCTTTTCAGTTGAGGTATACATTTTACCATAGTTAACTAATCTCTTAACCCTCCCAACCTTGTGCTGTTCATCAGTCCATTAGTGAGCACCAATAAATACAGCTGTATAAGTTGTCACTTTCACCACTGGAGAGCGAAAAGGAGCAGTGAACATGAGAGTTCACTATCAGAGCTGGGGCAAGCAAGTGTGTGGAAATCATTTGGTTTTAATCAGCTTAAAATATGTGAGCACTGTTTTTCATATCGAAGTTCAACTCCAGACAACATAGTGCTCAGTATATTGTTCTATGTGCCTAAAATTTTGCTCACCAGGCCTCCAAACGGGCTATATAAACATTAGAAAGAATGTCCTAATATTATTTGGCCTAGTTCTGCTCAATAGGAAATTATCTCGATATTATACAGAGCTGATTTGGCTTTATCCTGCTAGCTGCAGCTCTGTCCATGTAGACTTAATTAAACCTTTCAGTGAGTTGTCCTCCTGGAGTTATGTTCCCTCCCTCTCTATTAACTCTGATTTATGACTGCTGTAGTTCAAGGAAAGATTGAATGAAAGGATATTTTTCCCTGTATTTTTACCTTTACCTATGTTTATTATCAGGTATCTATTTCCATGTTGAACAGCCATGTCCCATTTCACTATTTTCTCATCTCTATACCATTTGGCCTACACTGTGCCTGTGAGCTGATGGCTATGTTAGCAGCTTCACGGAGATGTTTTAGGTTTAAGGGCCCCCATAAGGAGCAAATTGAACAGAGCTCTTGTAGCAGAAGATCACACACTTCAGACACTTCAGACCTTTCTGTCTACAGCTGAAAATCTGCACTGTTAGAAAGAATGTGTGAAGAATGTAGAGAACATCTTGGTCTTTAAAATTCTTATATTGTAATTGTTTTGTCATCTTGATGCATAATCTGTAAATAATCCTTTTGCATTGTTCTCAAATTGACCTGTCAGTTACAGTTTATATGAACAGTGCCACATGCAAAATTTCATATGGTAAAAAGAAGAGTCGAGGTTAACTGGCTAAGCTGAGTATTTGACACCGGCAGCATGGTATCTTTAAAGGCAGCAGGGAAATATGCATCCGTGTGTGTGAGGGGGCGGTCTGAGAAAGATAAAGAGAGGAATCAGTGTTTAGTTATTCTGATCACAGGTGCCCTTCAAAATGTCAGAGCGCTCCAAGTGACTAGAAAGGCTACAGATAAAGACAACAACAACAACCACATCCCGATCAAAGGAAGATTGGAGGAGAAGCAGGAGGAGAAACCTAGACTTAAAGGGTTGAGGTAGAAAAATGCAGAGCGGAAGATGAAACAGATGGGGAGGAAAGATTTGGGAAAAGAAGCAGACAGACAAAGCCAGCAGGTTAAGTTCTCTGAATCGCAGCATGAATTTGGATTAACAGACATTTTAATGGTAATATTTATATTGTTGCATACGGAGGGACTGGCAGACAATAAATCCTGCTTTAGATGAGTGCATTACTGTAACAAATTATGAATGGCAGTAATGAAATGTATGTATTTTTTAAATTAAATAAAAATAATGAAATAAAAATAATACAATGCTGTTTTGGCTTGTGCTTGGAGGGTGGCTTTAACGTCTCCTGTATTAAAAATGTGCTCCTTTATGGCATTTTCAAATCAATTCAGATAAAAGCTTTGGCCAAATTCACATGAATTGAAATGGCATTAGAGAAGAACAAACTGTGTTAGCGTAATGAAATCATGTTGCTATTTTCATTCCTAGTTTGAAGACTGTAATGCCTCAGTTTTGAACTAATTGAAGCATTACATTGTGGACTGTGTAAGTCGTCTTGCTGAAGATGTTCAGTGACCCTTACAAACCCCATTAGATGATCTCTAAAAGTATCATTCAATTAGAAAACAAAGCGCTTCATTTCTGTTTCTGAAAAGCTTTCACAGCAACAAAACTGAAGTAAATTTGCAAATGTGAAGGCAATGCTAAAAAAGTAAAAGTAAGCAATGTTAAACGTTTTCATTATGAAATAGAAATAATGATTCAAATTTAGAATGTGTGTTTATTGTATGACCACAGCATCTGCATCAAGATTCGATCAGTGGGTGGTTGGATGTGTGTGCGTGTATGTGTGTGCGGTGATGGTGAAGCAGGTAAATTAATATTAACAGATGGTTTGAGGTTTATGGCAAGAAATGATTGTGAAAGGTCAAAAGACAGAGTCTGACATTTACAGAGGCATACGTCTTATGCACAATGCACAATGAACACACACACACACACACACACAGAGAAGGATGGCAGGTTTCATCGTCTTTTCTCAACCTGTTCTAGACAGCCGAGTGGGGAGGATCGGGAGCCAGAGACATTCGTTGTTTGTCTGCTGTTCAGATCTACTGTACTTTTGATAATTTAGCGGGATTTGCACAAGCATTTCAAGATCCAAATTCTTTCTCCCTCAGATACATGCACGCACACTCGCACATGGACTGGCAGAGCTCCAACTTCATTACCTTACAGCACTCTGGCAGACTGATTGAGTGATCAAAGCTAATCGCATTTAATCATATCTAATCATATGTAATAACCAACACCAAGTGCTCAGGCATGACAAGACTCTCCGCTCTCTCTCCATCCCGTCTTTTACTCCTTGCCCTTTTTTAAGGTGTTAGAGAGAAAAAGACAAAAGGTTGAGGGACAAAAGGACAGTTTTGGTACCTTTGTGATATTCATTACTTGAAGAAACAAGATGTTCTTCCTTCCAGCTTGACTGTGTGACTAACAGTTTTGTCAAAACAACTGGAAGAGGATGATCTGGCAGTCACTGGCAATATTTTCAATATTATCATCTTCAGTACACAGTTTTGAATGCCGCACAATCTTAAGCTTCTGTGATTTCTTGTGTCTCTATGCTTTGATCAGATTTTGAAGTCCCACTGAGATGTTTCTTTACACTGCGATAACATGTTATAAAAATAATGCTGTATGATACATTTTTACGGTATGTATTTATAAGCGTCACAAGGGATGTTAGGAGCACTCTGTAATTTGTAATGATGAAAATGTAAAATCTTCAAGGTACAAACTCAATCGTCCATGATCTTAACATTTAAGCTGTTATCGTCTACCAGCTCTTCTGTTTTCCTATTCCTCTACCCTGTTTCCAAACCTAAGGCTGCTTTTAGAGGGCCAAACTGAGCTCTTGAAGAACACAAACTGCTCTCACTGTGCAATTAGATTGTCCCTTTTAAGATGCTAGCATGCCTCAAATCTCTGATGCTCTTACAGCATATGAAACAACCTCCCCCTGCACTTGAGGGTGGCTGTGCTGCTGTTTTCTTCTTGTCTATGATGAGCAGTCAGACACTTTTGGCTTTAGATGTTGGACAATATGTTGTATGAACTACTACATTTCAAGAATAACCAGAGCCTTTACACTAAAGAAGAGTCATTTCCTTCTTGCTCTCATGCTCGTCTGTCTTTAGATAGATAGATAGATAGATAGATGCTTTATTGATCCCCAAAGGGAAATTTCAGTGTTGCAGTAGCCGTTAAAAAATAATATTACAGAACAGTATAGAAAGATACAAGATAATAAAGATTAGCACAGGAAAAACAAACATTGATACAGGAAAAAATACACATCAAAACACATCTAAACAGAAACAAGAACAGGTTGTACATAAATTGCAGGAATT
>JAUMHL010000302.1:0-10513 GCA_032362345.1 Sandelia bainsii | reverse complement strand
TTAATAAATCCGTGTAGAAAATACAACACAACTCGGAGCAAAACACAAGTCTGTGTCGGTAACAGGAAGTATCAATATGCCTACTGTAGGAGGAGCAGTCAGACCAGCCTAAATATATCTTATCATATATAATATATTACCCGTGTTTTGTCTCCTCACATCCTCCAGTTGCTTCTCACTGGTTCTCAGTCTGAGCTCCAGAGCTGCACAGGAAATTTTTCCTGTTTAATTCTATGGTTTCATTAAAAACAACTGGAGAGTTGATGTTACCTGCTGCATGATTTTCCAGCTGTTCCAGATGTGTCTCAGTGGATCCAAGTCTGAGCTCCAGAGCTGCTGAAGAAACCTGTTTATTTATTTTGAGATTTATATGCTGAGTGATGATGGAAATAATAAAGTAAATGTTCCACCTGTGGTGTTGTCTGAGAGTCTGGACTCCATCAGGGAAAACTGAGCTGACTGAACTGAAACAACAAAATAATCAGTAAGAATCTTTTTAATTAATTAAAAGGTTTAAATTCTTTAATCAGACGTTGATTATAGTCATTTTATTTTCTGTGGATTCTCCACAGCCTCAGTCTGAACAATCAACAGACGTTTGGACTAAAACACATTAAGATAAACGGTTACCTGTGATTTCTGTTTCCAGATATTTCTCACTGATGTTCAGCCTGTCAAAAAGCTCTGAACAGAAACACGGTCACAGTTCAGTCTGATTATTTTAACAACCACAGGAATCACTGACAGGCTGTTGACCTGACTGATTAACTGATGGCTGAGAGGAAAGACAGATGTACCTGTGCTCGTTTTGTCCAGCAGGTGCTCAGTTGTGTTCAGTTTCCTCTGCAGCTCAATCAGTGTGGAGGTCTGATCTGAAAACAGAACTGAACTTAAAACTGAAACTGACGTGAAGTAACAGAATTACTGAACCTGACAACTGGAACACTGAACAGGTTTCTGTTTGTTATTCTGTGTTTTTTCTTGCTGCTGTTTAATGAAGCAACTTCATTTGTGTTTCATATTTATATTAAATCACTTCAGTGGATCCACAGGTTCTCTGAAGCTGTTTAATTTCTAAATACTGAATATATCCAGTCAGAGATGATTTATACTCATTAGGAGTTCCTCAGGGAGTAATGTTGGGTCCTCTGGAGTTTCAGTTTGAGGTCAGTCTCAGTGTTTTTCTTTGCAAACGTTTGCTTGAGCTAAAAGCTTCAAATAAGTTTCTGTCACTTTATGCAAAGTTCAGTCTTCTTAAAACACATTCATATAAATCTCCAGTTAGTGTGAAACCTTCAGAGTTACCAGTGTTTTCCCTCCTCAGCTCTTCCAGATCAGAAGATTAAATATGAGGGAGTATGACAGTAATTCATGTGTGTTAATAACTGTAGTATTTTTGCTGCTGTCTATCAGTCAGCAATCAAAAAGCAAAATTGAATAGACTGAACTGAAAACACAAAGTTAATCAGAAACTAAATTTTAATGTGTTTTATCACAACTTTGACGAGTATTTCTGTGACCTCTACAGAATGACAAACTGAAGATGTGTGGATCTTTTTTGTGGATTACCAGCTCAGATCAGCAGGTTCTCTGGGGAACCTTCATATGTTCAAGGTTCCTAGAAGAGTCCTTTCCTCTGAGAACTTCCACAATTTAAATCTCTCTTCATCTCAAACCTTCTGTAACTGTAAACAACATGTTGTTGATAGACACATTTAGTATGAAAGCATCAGTGTTACCTGTGTTTTCTTTCTGCACAGTTTCCAGATGTTTCTCACTGACGTTCACTCTCCTCAGCAGCTCTGAAAAAGGTCCAGAAATAATGAGAGTGAGCAGGTTTAGAGAAGACTGAAGTTTTACTGTGGTTCCTGCACTGACTGACTGCTGTGTTCAGGTTGTTCTGCAGACTCTGTGTCGAGTTCAGTTTCCTCTGCAGGTTTGTCAGTTCTGAGATTTGATCTGAGAACAGAACAGGTACAACAGTTCCTGTGTTTCTCTGTTTATTTCATACTTTCTCAGACAGACAGTCAGTTACCTGTCCTGTCAGACTGCAGCTGATGTATGTGACTCTCAGCTGAGGTCATTCTGACCTGAAGCTGCTTCACTGGATCAGTCTGAACTGAAAACAGAAAAAAAACTCATCTTGTTTGTGTCATGCAGGTGAATGTATGAGGTGTACTCCATCCACAATCCTGTACACTCCACCTGCATTAGCACTAAATGTTGAACAAAATCTCTGCAAATACTTTAAACAACCTGATGTTTATTCACTGTCCCAGATGTTTGTTCACTGTCACAGATCATTACTCTTTAACGTTAAAGATCAGGTAGGTAACAGCTCTAAAGATGTCACTTCTCATGTTGATATGATGTCACTGTTACTTTATCATCTGCAGATCAGATATCCACCAATCATCATCAGTTACCTGCTGATGTTCAATATCCACAGTAAACTGATCAACAGCTTCCTCACATCCAGACTCCACGACTGCAGCATAATTTATCCATCGTTAGTCTTTACTAAAGTCCAGAGCTGCTGGTCTAAACCTCCACTTGCTCCATGTCCCACAACAGATCTGATTTAGCCCCTTCTCGCACA
Organism: Sandelia bainsii; assembly: GCA_032362345.1. NCBI lineage: Eukaryota > Metazoa > Chordata > Actinopteri > Anabantiformes > Anabantidae > Sandelia > Sandelia bainsii. Next base: position 7,914 of record JAUMHL010000302.1, on the reverse strand, counting down.
GACCCTCCACAACCAGAACCCCACCTGTCAGAGCTGAACATCACACACACCTGGTGGTGTTTAACAAACAGCTGCAGCGTCTGCTTCGTGTTTCTCACCTGTGGTTTGTTTCTGCAGCTCGTCCAGGTGACGTTCATCAACACTCAGCCTGCTGCTCAGAGCTGAAACCACGTTTGATAAAACACAACCAAACATTAAAGAAACGTGTTCGGTAACACGGCTGGTCGGACACAGAATAAGATCCAACTCTCATTCTGTGACATCAGAGGAAATAATTAATAATACATGTTTGCATCAGTCCAGATGTTTCTGACCTGTATTTTCAGTCTGCAGCTCGTCCAGGTGTTTATCTGCATCCTTCAGTCGAGTCTCTACAGAAACCAGTCGACCTGAAACAACAACAAATAAAACCTCACGTTGAGGATCACGTGTCATTGAGCACAGGACATACAGAGGTTGGATTATTTACCCAGATCAACATGGAGCTTGTTTCTCTCAGCAGATGTGTTCAGTTTTTCCTCCAGGGACTTCAGTTGACTCTGCAGAGCTGAAACGACAGATTCACCTTCTCATCCAGCATCCATGCTCTAAACCACACTCTGTGTTTCAGTTACACTGGATCTTTTTCACGTTGTTACTTTAATGAAAACTGATGAAAACTCAGAGACTCCGGTTCTGTTTCAACATATTATAAATCTATCATATTAATATATCCTATTAATATGATTAAATCGCACACGTTACGAGTAGCTACAGTTTTCTGATAAATCAAATGGAAAAGTCTCATATTATATGTCAGTATTTGAGTAAACGGATATCTGACAACAACCAGAGGACACTAAAATCTTATTCAGAAACAGGAAATATTTCTGTTTTATTCCTGCAGCCCATGGTCAGTGTGACCTGTGACCTAGACACTTTCTCACCTTCAGTGTTTGTGTTCAGCTCGTTCAGTCGAGTCTCCAGCTCCGAGTCTTCAGACGGAGATGAACTGTTAGAAACTGGGAACGCTGCTTGAAAGAAATGACTTTTGATCATGAGACCAGTCCTAACACCTCTGAGTTCTCACTCTTCATCAGGAAATTCATGAGGTTCAGTCTAAAATCATCCGGTTCATTAATCTGGACTTTCAGTTTGTCAGGTCTGGATGTGGATTTCAAGTGATGAATAAAACTGAGTAGAAGTAGAAAGGAAAGTGAATCTGACCTGAGATCTGCATCCTGAGCTCCTCCATCACACTCTCAGTGTTACACAGTCTGGCTTCCAGGACTGAAAACCAGCACAGAAAACACCTTCACAACACTAAACTGATCTGGAGCCCAGATCAGAAACTCAGCTGGGATCCGAGTCCAGTTTCTGGATGTGTGAGAACAGATATGATGTGTGATGAAGATGACCTGCGTTCTTCCTCCTCAGCTGCTCCACTGTGCTCTCACTCGCCCTCAGTCTTGTCTGCAGGAACGGCAGCTCGGCCGCCAGAGCTGTGGAGGCAAAGAAGCACAGTTTGTTATTTTTATCTAAGGAAAATCGGACTTAGAAATCAAATCATCACCCTCAAAGTCAGCGTCAGAGTGAAACAGACATGTTAGCACAGGTGAGTCTGAAGCTTCTCTGAACCACCAGGCTCAGAGTAAACAAACTCACCTGTGTTCTTCTTCTTCAGGTCTTCTACTGAGCTCTCACTGATGTTCAGCCTCCACCGAAGTGACAACACTTCAGCCGACAGTTTGACAGCTTGAGCTGAAACATAGAACACAACAAACCGTGACGGTCCAGACCAGACAGCAAACAAGGTTCAGTAAAACAGTGAAGACACAGAAACATCAGTGAAACTGGGAGAGAGAGAGAAGTGGTTTTGATTCCAGCTTCAGGTCTCAGCAGTCAGACAGGTGTGTGTGTGTGTGTGTGTGGGGGGGGGGGGACTCTGCAGGACATGGACTCCACCCATCTCTCATCCTCATCTCTCATGAAGTGTTTAAATCTCATTTTAGTAATTTGACAGCTTCACCTTCTCTCTGCTCCTCCAGCTGCTCCACCTTCCTCCTCAGGTCTGAGTTCAGCTCCGTCAGCAGCCTCCTGTCCGCCTCCACCCTCTCCTCTGTGCTCCTCAGCCCAGCCCTCTGTTTAACCACCGTCTCCTCCAGTCCGTCCAGGCTTCGTCTCTGCTGCTCAGCCTCCACCTCTCTGTCCCTTAGACGGCTCTCCATCCTCCGCAGGGTCTGACGCTGGTCCACCTCCTCCGCCTTCAGGCTCAGGACCAGCTCTTTCAGCCCCCGCAGCTCATCCCAAAGGACGGGAAGCTCCGGAGGGACATCCAACCCCGTCCTGACACTGCCCACGTGGAGGACAGGAGCGTCCAACTGTCCCTGAGCGAAGCCCGGGGACAGAGAGAAGAGGAGGAACAGAAACCGAGCAGCAGACTTCATCCTGTAACCAAAACTTGCTGCAGAACCAGAGTCCAGCAGCTAATCCACTAACACTAATCTGAGTGAAGGAGCAGGAACAGTGGTCTGACTGAAACACGCTCCTCCCACGAGATCACAACACACCGAGGTTAAACGTCATTTACAGAATTTAATGTTTGAACCTCAACCTGGAAAAACCTGATTCACTTTGTCTCAGCTCCAGTTTCTCTCTGGTTTTAGTCCAGTTTTTAACTTGATTCCAGCTGCAAACAACAACTTTGTTTTTCTCAATTGTTCTACAGAATTTCACAAAATACTTAAACCAGATTTCATCTTCAGACGTCTCGTGTTCAGATTCCTGTCACATTAAACTTTATTTCACAAATGTTTCGACATAAAATTAAACTTTTATTGATGAAGTTTAATCTACAAACTGAATTGTGTCGATTTATTAATAAAAACTGATCAATCAGTTGCTCATAAGAAGCTGTAAACGGACGAGTTTGGGATGTGAGAGCAGACACAGGAGGCTGATGTGAGGGTGTAATGAGCGCTGCAGCCTGTGGGGGGCGCCGTCAGGATCTTACAGCTCACCAGGTGAGGTTCAGTTTGTCCTCTGCAGCGCTGCATTCCAAACATAACTAAAAGCTAATCTGCAGCTCACAGAACAAAAAGCAGCTCAGAGGATCTGTGACCCACTGTCACGTGCACGGCTTTGATGATCGTGTGTGTGTACACTGGAAACAGGCACGTGGATGTTATGTTTACCTAGGAACAAGAACCTTATGTAGACCTGAGTTCCTATAGTATTATTGTCTTATTTCAAATGTAATTTTTTGTAATGTTATTTCTTCTTCACTTTCTGTCACAGAGCAACTGAGACCTCGTAATTTCTGCAGGGATTAATAAAGTATTTTTGATTCTGACTCCTGTATGTGGAGGAACAGGATCTAAATATAGTTCTCCCCCCTCAGAAGCCCCCAGTCGCCCTGATGGTCGGTTGAGCACGAATGCAGGGACACGGGGGGACTTTTTACTCCAGGGAGGGATCCTGGACTTAGGATCTTGGATCCTGGGAAAGAAAGCAGCAGAACTTTCTCAGGTATCATCATGTGATGACGACTGAAAGCTCTGGGAAGAAGCAGTGTAAGTGGACGCTGAGCTGAGGACCGGCGGTTCTAACGGGTCGTCCTGTATCCTGTAAATCTCAGATGTGTTTATAAGAAACCTTTAGTTCAGAAGCTTCAGGAAACAAAATTTTATTGTAAAACAAACTTTTCATGTCAACAGAGAAAATCAACACAGCAGCTTCTCATCAGCTTCTCTTTAACGTATCTGATCGTCAGTACAGCTTCAGATACGTTCCACATTCCATCCTGAATGTTCTGAACCGGTCCAGTGTGAACCAGGTCTCCTTCAGTCCAGTTTGTTGATGTTCAGGAGTCAGTTTGTCACAGAAGAAAAAACTAAAACTGAAAAATAAAACCAGGAACTTTCCCTTTATGATGAGGAGTCAGAGGCAGGTGGACGGGTCAGAGAAACCTGACCCACTGTTTCTCATCATTTAACGTTTGAGCACAGAAACCTTCATGTTGTCACCAAATCTCAGAAAGACTAAAACCAGCAGTGAATCCAGAACCAGGTTTTAGTTCACCTCTGTGTAACAGTACTGCAGTACTAGTATTTATACTGTTGCATCACTTTTTACTGTGTCAGAACTGAATCTGATTAAATAAAAACCAGAATCATGTTTTCATGTGACTCTTCACACTGATTTAACCTGGTCACTCAGTGAAACTGGTTCAGATCAGAAACCTGCTTCCACACAAGCAGAACACGAACCATCTGACTTCTCCAGCTCAGACTTTAACTGGACACTGGTTTAACATGTGATGCAGCCTCCTCCTTCTTTTGCTGCATGTTGCCAGATCTGACTGATGATGCTTCATTATCATCTTATTTAAAAACACACGTCTTAGACACAGAGTCGGTTTCAGTTGGACCAGGTACAAGAACAAACACTGCTCAGTCGAGTGATGAGTGTCTGCAGACGTCGTCCTGCACATGTGAACTTTTAAAAAGCTCATTACATATAAACTTGGCAGAGAAATCAGGTAAATCAGCTCCCTGGTTCCTCAGGTACATGTAAACTCAAACACTAAAACCAGTTTCTGGATTCACTGATGTTACCTGTTAGTGAGCCGGTTTTTATGACATTTGTTGGTTTGATCTTTTAACTCCAGCTCCAGGCTCACTGTATTCAGCCAAAGATCATCTATGAAGGAAGACGCTCCACTCTCTGAAGTCACAACTCCTGTTACACTTTTGTCATTTAGAAGATCTGTGTTTCAATTTATCTGAAACAGTGAATCACTCGATGTTTTCTTCAGAGAATCAATCAGAACTTTGTAGTTTTTAATTTGTAGTGCGAGAGAATAACTAACGAGGGTCTTCACGTCTTCACTTCTCACATCACAAACAGTTTCTCACATATTTTTTATTGTTGATTTCAGAAGCTCAGTTTGTTAACACTGAAAACTTAAATCAGCGTAACACAACTCATCAGTGTTTGTGTGTTTGGACCTGGTCTCATGTTTCAGTCTCATTTCTGTCTGATCTTAACGTCTGTGTTTGACACTTTCAGCGTGTCTCATTGACCTGCCGACCTCTGACCTCCCAGTCTGACCCCTGACCCCCAACTCCACTCTGCTCCTCCACAGGCCAAAGTCCAGGACTGGATCACGTTAGAGGACGTGGCTCTGTCCACTTGGATCAGCGCTGGCCGGTGTAAGCTCTGAACCAGGAGGTGACGGAGGCAGCAGCTGATGAGATCATGCCCCCAGTGTTGGCAGAGGGCTGGGAGACCTGCAGTGCACTCTGGGAGAGATCCATGGACTGTGAGGAGACAAGAAGAAGAGGACACACGATGAGGAAACACGTGGTCCAAAATCCTGGACTGAAAACCTGGTTAATCTGAAGGTTCCTCACTAGTTTCTACTTTGGTTTATTACATCAAACGCTCAGGTCCACGACCACGTTTATCTCATCTTGTCCTGACGTACAAGAAGCTACAGACCCGGGGTCCCTGTTCGTACAGGATCTCAGCAAGACCTGTGTGGACCTGAATCAGTTTATCAATACAAGTGACACAAAATCCAAAGTTCTGGTTCTGTGTTCACAAACAAAAACAAACTGGACCTCGTCACAGATGTCTGATATTTAAACCTTAGTCTTAGTCTGACAGGTGTTTCTGGTGTGATCCAGGTGGTTCTACCTGTGATGGGATGTCACAGAACCGTGGACTAGGCACCGTCTCCCAGTCCGTCCCCAGGTCCGTCTCCTCGTCTGTCACTGCCTCGTCCCCGCTCTCCTCCGCCGGCCCCGCCGCCTCTGGCTCCACAAACTCCATTGACTCCTCCAGGTCGGCGCTGACCTCAAACGGACCCGTCCTGAACCCAACAGAATAAACTCAGTTAATGTTTCCCGCAGCGTTGTCCGTCAGGTTCTATACATGACTGAATGAAACAGTCACGATGGTTCAGGTGTACCTCACCTGCCCAGGCTGTCGTTGTCGGGGGAAACCAGAAACATGATATTCCTCAGAGTGTGATGAGGATGCAGCTTCTCACTGTCGACATGCTAAAACACACACACGGGAACATCAATAAATTAACTTTATATAAAATAAATTAGATTTGTTTGTGTGGGAGGAATTAAAAAGAACGTCAAACCTGGACTCATCATGAACGGATCAGAACATGAGTCTGTGCTTTAATCTAATTTTTCAGTGTTTCTGACCTGTGAGAAGCACAGATGCAGGATGTTGGTGTTGAGTTTGCTCAGAGCTCTGGTGAAGCGGTATCGGCTCAGGTTCTCTCCACAGAACTCACTGAGGAACAAAAACACTCATCAGATACAATCTGACGCTCTGTTTTCCAACAGTGTGCTGCAGCAGTGAAGGCAGCAGCAGGTGCGTCCTACCTGTTGCAGAGCTTCTTGGGCAGGTTGACATCCAGGATGTGAGACAGGATGGTGACGAGCTGAGTGGCGTAGCACAGAGCTGCACTGATGGTATGAGCCGGGTTAATATGGTCCATCTCTGCAGGACAGAGGTCAAAGGTCACAGCAGGCACAGACAGGAGGTCAGAGGTCACAGCAGGTCGTGAAAATCTGTACCACAGGTCTTGGATCTGACCCTAAATGACCTGAGGAGCTGACACTGGTACTAATCACTGCAGCATCTTCATGCTGAGAATAAAACTCATGGTTAAAGTCCTCGCTGATCACGAACAGACTCATTTTATTTATTATTTAATATCAGAACTTAGAACAAACATTTGACTTTTCACAGGTGAAAACATAATTTAAATAAAAAGGTAAAAATAACTAATAATTTGTGAATTTGTCAAAACAGTCAAAGCAAACATGTTAAAAACATTCAGGCTGTAAAACTACACTGATCTGACCTCTGACCTGCTGTCATCTGTTTGCCTGCCCCCCTCCCCCCTCCCCTCCTCACCTGGGCCCTGGTTGGAGCTCTTCTCCTCCACCCAGGTGTAGTAGGCGGAGCAGTCGCCGTTGCTGGGCAGGCTGACGGGGGGTCCCGTGATGCTGATGCTGGTCTCTCCGTTCTGGTCGTCCCAGATCCAGCGTCCCGACATGTAGGTGGTTCTCCGGGCCTCGGCCAGCTCGCTCACCGTGCTCGAGGTCAAAGCGGAGTCGCACTCCGCCACCACGTCTGCGGGGTCTCTGAGCAACACACACAGATGTGTCAGTGTCCTACCAGCGGTGACACAGTCAGACTCTCCCAGGTGTCCACTCACCTGCTGCCCTGCTTCTCCTCCTGCGTGGGGAAGATGTGCGTCGTGAGCTCCAGGATGTGTTCTCGCCTCAGAGCTGCCAGCTGGCTCAGTCTGCTCTGCAGCTCCCTGCTGCGTTTCTCCAGCAGCTCCCCCAGACGACGGTTGTGACGCTCGATTTTATCCCGTTTCTCCTGGTGACGTCCGGCCCGACGCTGCAGCCGCTGGCTCTCCTCCTGAGAGCGCAGGAGCAGCTCCTTATCTACAGGAGCAGGAACACGCCTTTAAAATCTAACTTCAAACTCTCATTAAATTAAAACTGAAGTTAAAAACAAAGAAAGGTGATAAACTAGCAGCTGTGAATGAGGACGACTCACCGCTCTTCACCTCCTCGTTGCCCCAGGCAACAGCCTCCTTCAGCTGCTCGATCTTCATCTTACACGACATGATTTTCCATTTCTGAGGAAACAGCAGCTCGTTAATGATAAAGTTTTTCATTAAACTGCTGCGTCACTGATTCTGTGCCTGATTTTATTTCAATTCAACTTTATTTGTATAGCGCCAAATCACAAGTCACAAGTCATAAGTCATCTCAACGCACTTCACAGTGTAAGGTTTAGGACCTTACACAAAATATATATATACAAAATATTTGTAGAAAACCCAACAATCCCACTTGAGCAGCACTAGGCAACAGTGGAGAGGAAAAA
>JAUMHL010000301.1:0-10522 GCA_032362345.1 Sandelia bainsii | reverse complement strand
CCAGTCTACATTTAGAAACTCTAGGAACCACAAGTAGACCAGCACTCTGAGAGCGAAGTGCTCTGCTGGGGTAATAATGACTATGAGGTGACTATGAGGTCTTAAAATACAATATTACACAATGCTGTTAGGCTTTCCAGCATTAAGGGGATGTGTGAGTAGCTGTCACACCTCTTACAACCCCTCTTACCCCCATTAAAGTGGGTTGTTAACTGTGGCCTGCATGGTGGATGTGTGAAGTGGTCTTGATTTTCCTGGGGATGGATGAAAAGGCAGCATGATAAATTGGAGACAGATTGTGTCTAAGGCCTCCACCTCTGTTGAGGGAGAGGTTTTCCATGTGCCCTCTCGGATCACCCATAATGTGTTTTGAGGGGTCTGAACTGACTGAACATCAGCAGACCATTTTGACGTATACGTAGTATTTATAGTCTGGTTTGGTGAGATACCAGTCTGTGAATGTCTTTGGATGAAGAGGAGGCCAGAGGACTGGAAGCTTTGGATGATGGCAGGTGACACAGAATTTGGCCACATGGTTGTTTCTAGGAAACAACTTGGCTGAGAAACACTTTCAGTCTCAGAGAAAACACAGAACGAGCAGCTACATTTTCTGTTTTATATCAGTCCATAATCCTGACCTGGAGTCATGTTGGAACAGGACCTGCAGGACGACTCATCTGAATATTATTACTCCCATTAGAGGGGTAAGGGGTAGAGGGCTGTTACCAGTTGTTATCATGTCTGTTTCGAACTATGGGTGTTGTTACTTTAGTGTGTCACAAACTACAATCTTTCTCTAACCCTAACCATGTTGTTTTGCCCAAACCTGATAAACCCCACAAATTTCTGGTGCATGATAACAGCCTACTGAGGAAGTGCAGCAGGGCCTACTAACCCTCAAACTGAGGTGAAAACATTTGATGTGGGTGATCCAAAGTTCCACACTGCAGGACTGACGGGGTTTACAGCAGAACTACAGAAGATGGACCTGAGGATGAAGATGGTGATAGTTAAGTTCGAGTGGTTGGGATTAGTCAAAGCAACTGATCAACTTCTGGCTGAAGTTAAAAGTCAAATGTTTGTTTGTTTTTTAACTTGAAATGCAATACAAAAAGATCTTTTTATAAACATTAGTTGCAGCTCTACTTTCACATACAACCATCTACAAATGTGTGTTTGTAAAATATGTTCGATGAAGAGATAAAGGTGAGGAGACATTCAGACCGTCTGCATGAAGTGTTTAAGACATTTCAGTCCAGTCTCACTGCAGATCCTCTGTGTTCAGTGAAGTGTGACCGTGCAGTCCACCCTCCGTCAGGCTGCGTGTCTCCCCAGCTGTCAGCGCTCTATCAATGAGCAACTTCTTCCTTCAGCCTCACATGTGTTTGTGTTTGTTGCTTGGAGAGTTTCTGCTGACTTCAGTTTGTATGAACGTCATGACAGAGAGAATCTGGCCCACACACTTTCTGACAGTTTTCACTCACCACAGTCTACAGACACAGGTTGTGTTAATTTCTGTGTAGTTTGTGTCTGAATGTTGTCAGGAGCCCTGTGAGGTTTCCACAGAGGCAGATCTGAAGACAAGTAACCTGCTGTTGCACCTGTTGGTAACGAGCTGACGAAGCTCGAACAAATGAATAAAACCGTTATTCTGGCTCCATTCAGAAATATAAAACCAGCACGAACAACTTGATCTGCGAGTCTGTTCTTAGAGTGCTCAGCTAAAAAATTTTTTAATTAAAAATGTATCATCACAGTCATTTAAAACTGACTGAAAAAATATTTGAGATAAAAGTTAGAATTCTGTAAATTATGAGTTTTAAAGCGTCAAAGTAAGAAAAGTATTCATTCTGAGATTAACATCATCTTGATAAAAGAAAATAAACATGTGAAAATTTGATTTGGGTGTGAAACCATCACACAAATGAATCTGGAAGTTGAGTCAAAGCAACTGGACTTTTTTTTGTTGTTAGGTTGAATTGTTTTACCACTCGTCGTCAAACGATTCATAAAACACAACTCTGCATCTGCCACAGAACTCCATTCTAAAAAAGTCTGTTTTAAACACTTGTTCATGTTACTGAGCTACAAACAGAAACACAGATTATTATGTTGCTGCCTGATGATGGTGGTGTTGTTCAGCTGGTCCACCCCTGAGCATGTGTGTTTGTGTCATTTCTAACTAATCTAATGATGACACCAGAGGTGCCAAAGCCAAACACAAAACAGTGCAAAAACAGGACTAAATAGTGCAAAGATGGGGAAGAGTAAAAGACTGTAGAAATCTAAACACGCACACTTGAGCTACACAGGTTGTGTGTGTGCACATTTGAAATAACTTGAATTACGTGTTGTGGTTGTGTCTTTCCACAAACCAGTGAAGTTGTAGTTTTCATGCATGTCTCATGTTCTCATCAGTTCATGCGTCCAAGTGGATGTTTGTGCTGGATGTAATGAAATTCCCTCCAGGTGTTTCTGCGTTATGGAACAGGACATACATGAGGTCACAGTGACCTTTGACCTTTGACCTTTGACCACTCAGATTGATCAGTTCGTCCTTGAGTTCAAGTTGATGCTTTTGTCAAAGTTCCCTCAAGCTGTTCCTGAGAGATTGTAGTGCACGACTGGGGCAGGCAGACAGCCCTAAAACATCATGGTCATAGCTGCCACTGGCACAGAGGCATGAAAATGTAAACGGACAGTTAGCGCCACCTTCAGGCCAAAAGTTGCTCTTGCTGCGAACTTTGCTCAATAACTAGGTTCTGTATCTTTAGAACTAATGGACACGTTTATCTGAAATTCAAAGTCTCCCTGCTGCTTCTCAGAGGAAGACTTTTGTCCATTTTTGACTCATTATTCAAACTGTTTCCATTCAAGAAATTTCTGGAGAGTAGCACTGGTGCCAAATGACATTTTGTGTGGTGGAGTGTGTTTTTCAGGATTATCAACTCTTCAGTCATGTTTCTGTCTTCTTTAAGCTCGCTGGTACTCTGTGTCCCATGAGGACGTGTTGAGGAGGTCTCAGCATCCTGCAGCCTGAGCCTGAGAGTCTGAGCCTGTGAGCCTCTCCCTGCTCACAATCAAAACAAGGAAGAGGAGCTTTTAGCACACAGCTCCACACCCACAGAGAGTAACCCAAGCCGCTCACACACACACACACATGTCCTGGAGCCTGGAGGACGGGAGGAAGAGTGAGCAGCGAGTCAGTTCTTTACAGCTCTGCACAGAAAAACACGCGCAGACACTGATAAGAGTAAATGTGCTGGATGTGTTTACTGCACAGCTGCAAGACAAAGAAGAAAATTGTTCATCTAAAGTTTAGATGCTGAAGCTGCTGCACAAAATAATAAATCTGTGTCCAATGTAAAGTGTTAACAGGCTGGTGGAACTGATCAGACTGAATGTTTGGAATTTCATCAGTGGAATAACTTTATAAAATCAGTGCAAAGTGTTTCAGTTCCAACAGTTGTCGTCTTCGCTGCACTGTTCTGCCACATGTTAGTTAATTAGTTAGTTAGTTAGTGGAATAAGGTGAAAACTGTTCCACTGTTACGCTACGTTCACACCAGGTTCAACAAATGTCTGGTGCAGCAGCAGCTACCATAGTCACTGTACCTCTCTCCATTATAACATCATAACTGATTTTCTCTTCATTATTATTTTCTAAATGAGAGGGGAGAAGAAGCTGGGAAGTGAGGAGACTTATAAACTGCAAAATAAAATTTAAATACACATAAATTAGGGGAATATTGTTAAAAAGGTCTGAAGGCTTAAGGTTAAAATGATCCTGTGTCAAATAACTTTAATATGTATCACTAAGTATAATCCCTGATTAATTTAAATATACAGACGTGGACGAACTGGTTCTAACTGTTCCACAAAAAATGAAGAACCTACAATTTTTCTATAAAATAACTTGAAATTGAAGAAAACTTTCTACTAATTCATCCATTCGTCTGTAAAATGACAATTTAAATCTCGTGGCCTTTGAGTTTGAGTTTAATTTTATTTCCTATCAACACGTTATTTGTTGCATGAATGTTCAGAAAGAAGCTGAAGAACATTATTTTAGTATTTGAGTAACTTCATCTTGAGGCAGAGTGGGAATTTCAAAATAAAATACAGAAGAATAATTTAATAATAAAGATTAGACTTCAGCAAACAGCCAAAGAACACAGTGTGAACAGTTTTTCTTCTCTCTGGACAATTAGTGCTCTGTCTTCACTCCGAGTCCTGTTATTCGGACTCAGGGCTGGAGGGAGGGGGCGATGGCAGACGGAGATATCGCTGCGGCTGCTGAAGGTTTCTTGGCTCGTTTGAGGGTCAAAAATTGAAAGATGGGAATTTACGAGAAGCCTCGGTATCTCGATGGCAAACAGCCAGAACAGAAGCTTCTACAAGGATTAAAAACCAGTTATATTTCACCACGAGGGCTGGTTAGACTCATCACAGCTGGTTTTTAAATCCTGATTCCTGATTTAAAACAAATCAGTGGGAATACAAACAGATCAAAGCTGCAGCTTATCACAGATGTGACAAATATAAGGGGCATTGTACTTTCGCCTCCTGCTGCTTTCCTGTGACTGAGACAACCACAGACAGTGAGTTAGCCAACAAATGGGCCTAAAAGTATGTTTTCATTTATAAATATGCACTCACACATAAAAAATACAGAAAACTGTATCACCTCCATTTTTTTACTTGCAGCAGTTAAAATCACAAAATTAGAAGTATCTGCGGACATAACCACCTCTTCATGCTGATCTTTTCAGGGACCGTGGATCTGAAGTTGAGTGTGAGTTTCACAATCCTAACTTACATGGTCACAGATAAACGGTCTGTGGTACTGTCCTGTCCTCCTGTACTTTTGTCCTGGATCTCCCCAAGTAAACAATGACAAGTGCTGCTAGGTTACTACAAAATGTTGCATCTTGCGAAGTCATCGTGTTAATCACTATTATATTTCCTCTGATTACCAGTTCTAGTGTGAGGCGTTCAGGGACACTACAGTCCTGGAGGGACTGAATAATTATAATAAATGGTTTTAAAATCCAGGAATACTGCCTCTAGGTTTTTGTTGCCTGATATCTTGGGCTTGGAGGTTTAAACTAGGTCAACAAATGTAATAAGTCACTAATTAAGTCATGAAGTGGAGCTTGGGATGAGAATTTTTGTAAAACATTATTTTTGTCCTGTCTCACTGTCTCTCACGAAGGCAGCGCTAATAAACAAATGGCAGATACTTCAGGATGGACAGACGTACAGAAACACAAAACTGCAGTGGTAGAAATACAAGAACAGCATCATCACTACATGCTCTGCTGCTGAATGGGCCTTTGGATGAAAATGTTTTGTTGAGGTCAGGAATGAAGCGTGACATTTCATCAAACGATGATGTTTATTGTGTGAACGTGTCACATATCTTCCTCTGACCTTTGACCTCTCCTCAGTCAGGGATGGAGATTTTGCTGTACGTGCCTCTAACAGTGTTTTCAGCTGGGTGTGTGACCCCAGCTGTCAGCAAACCCCTCACACTGATAAGAAGCAGCACTGAAAAGCTTTATAAATAGACTCCTTATCACCTCATCAACCAATCAAATCAGACTGTTTACTGCGGTGTCAGGCTCAGAGAGGGGTATTAATAAAGTGATTGAACACAGTGCTGAGTTTATCAAGCATCTCAGAGCAGGAAATCTGTCATTTTGATCCTACTATTCATCAACATTCCTAATTTAATGTGCAGATTCAGTGAGACGAGAGATGTTTCTAACACTTAATGACACCACGCTCATTAAAAGAGAAACGGTTTAATGACAGACACAGAGAGTGATGACACACAGAGGTAAAGCTACACAGAGGTGAAGTAGCAGGAAAGTTTACAGCAGAGTTTTAGATAAAGTAGAAAATAGCTTAACACAGTTAAATGTGTAGTGTCTCCTCTGCACATTTAGATGTACAACGGTCAAGTAGATCCAAAAGTCGGAGAGATGAGATTCGTTTACAGCAGAGTAACTCACAGTGGAACCAGTTACACTACTCATGTAACTTGTTCCACATGTTTCTGAAATCACTTCCGTCCGCGTCTCCAGGTGAAACAGGAACAGAACAGATTCCAACAAGATCTAAGTATAACATGAAGAGCAGACAGAAGGAAACATGCAGGCATTTAAAGATTCATATCTGATGTTTCACAGTTTGATGTTAACTGTGAAAGAGGAAGCGGAAGACATTTATCAATCCAGATGGGAAATACAGCAGCTTTAGACAGTATTCAGACCTCCTCAGTTTATTTTAAGTTGATAAAACCATCAACCCACACTGAAATCTCGCCTTTATAAAAGTATTCAGACCCTTTGCTCAGGTTCATCCTGTTTGAAGAGTCTGGAAATTGACTTGAGTCGACCTGTAGAAAATCTGATTGAAGTAATTTACTTTAGAAAGATACACAACTTTTGCTAAAAGATCCCATAATTCATGTCTGTGAAGATTCTCAGTCATCCAGGCGAAGTTGAGACATGGTGACTGGACTTCTTGTTAGGTTGACCTAACATGAAAGAAGTGCAGTTGCCATGACTCAACTTCCAGATCCCATAACTCACAAAAACAAAGACGTGAAATCTAAGCAACTCCTGAGATCCTGTATCAGATCAGTTGATCTCCACAGTAACTGTTTCTAATGCTCTGGGCTCCTCAATATCTGAAATGAAAGAAGTGTGGAACCACCAGGAATCTTCCTATCGTTGGCTTTCTGACCAAGAAAGACCTTGTTCCAGGGAGGTGACCAAGAACTGATTGTCTAGCAGAGCTTCAGAAGTCCTCTGCAGAGATAGGAGAACCTGGCAGAACATCTCAGTAGCACTTCATAAACCAGGAGCCACAGCCTGTTTGGAGTTTGTCCAACCATAAGAACAAATGTTCTTCAGGCAGAACTCCAACCACCATGTCTGGTGAACACCAGGCACTGCCCATCACCATCTCTACGGTGCAGCATCTTGCTAAGGGAACATATCAGCAGCAGGAACAGGGAGACTGATCAGAACAGGAGAGAAGATTGAAAGCAGCGTCCATGAAGAAAACCTGTATGAGCCCTGGGACTAAGGTGATGGTTCATTTTCATCAACAATGACCTAATGCAAACAGTCCAGACGACACGGGACAGTGTCTTCAGGTCTGTGCCTGTGCTTCAGTGTGAGCTGCTCGTTGGTCACAGATCAGGAAACAAACAATCGCCGTCCTGCAGCTTTCCAATCTGCTGTAACTGCAGCAGGTTTCCACAGCTCAGCATCCAGACCTGTGACGTCTGCAGAGGATCCCCCTTCTCTCTCTCTGCACCTCCTCTGGACTTTATGAATGAACAAGTGTTTCACGTGTGTTTCATGTTTTTCTAACCATGTACATAAGTGTTTCAGGGCTGTTATGGTAAAGTAATCAGAGCAATTACAGGGGAGGGGGACATGTGTTGGAGGGTCAGGGGTTTTCCCAGAACACAGAGTTCCCATCTGCAAAGATCTGCTGCAGCAACATGGAAACAACACGGCAGACTTCATATGTACAGTAAAACAAAACCTGATGAGGTCCTGATGTGTTGTCAGTGTTTACACGTGTGGAGCTGGGATGGTTTTATAGTTTGATATGATGTGATCCTGCTTCATTATCAGCTTGAACTTGGACCTGCCAAGGGGCAAACACACAGGTTAAATAACACGTCCTGTTCTCTGGGTTCAGTGTTTCAGGCAGACTGAAGAGTCTTTAGTCTGTTTAAACTGAGGGTAGAAGTTGGTTTTCTCTATTTAAGACTAATTTAGATTAATTCAGTTACTCAGCCACCATTGTTCCACTAACTGTGTCATTTCAGATCCTTTCCCACCTCTCTCGGCCACCGTCATTAGCACCACAGTACATACACAACTCGCACTCTGCCAGGTCGAGTGTCATCCCAGACGGTTTCTGTTTGTGGCCTTTCCCTCCTGCAGTCTCCCTTTCTGCCCCGTTCACCTGGAACCTGACGTACTATCATGCATACACCATTTCCCACATACAGACAGTTTGTTATATTTGGAAGAATGTGCACAGCTCATGGCCTGACTGAGGTTTGGCAAAATCGTTGTTCCTTTACATATGAATGTACAGAAATATGTGGATTCAGGCTGGAGGCCTGAACAACAGAGCTGATCTCCCAGGTAAAGCAGTTAAACTTCAGCGTGTGCTTTTTAAATAATCAGAGTTTCTGAATGTTCGATCATATTTTTATTTGTTTTTCACGTCTTTGACCACACATCAGTGATCAACTAAACGTTACTAACTGAACCACTAACAAACTGTGGTGGTTTTATGTTCTGTGAAGGATCCAAACGTTTACAGTTTATTGTCTCTCTGCAGGATGTGTGTTTGTGGTTGGAGGTCTGTCCTCACCTCTGATCGGTTTTCCAGCCTCCCCTCTCTGACAGATGTTGTAGGTATGAGCCTCATGAGTTGACCTTTGACCTGACTGCAGTCTAAAAATAAACCCGACAGGCTAAATAAACTGCTGCAGGTCCGGATCCTGCACTTATGACTGTGTGAATGTCCCTCGTGGGAATCTGAAGGTTTTCCCAGGAAGCTGATAGGATGGAGCCTGATAGGAAAGTTCCAGAGATGGAAACACTGATCAATCATTTAATGGATCCAGATGGAACTAAATCTGTTCCTGACATGGTTCAAGATGACTTCTGTTACAAAGCTGAACGTGTAACTGTAATCTTCCCCCAAAATAAAAAACGTTACTTTGATCCACGACAGCTTGTCCACGCTGCAGGTCGGGGCGGTTTTACTGCAGCGTTTATAACCTGATTCAGACTCAACCAAAGCTGTGCATTATGGATTCATGTTTTTGATCATTTGTATGTTGAAGCAGGAACAGAGACGCTACCAAAAGACAACTGTGATACGCAGTAACATCTGACTCCTCCTGAGAAGGACAATGCAGAAGGAAGGAATGTTGTTCTTGTTTCTCAGTATGTGACAGTTGTGTCACAGAAAGGTCAAAACAAGACGACTGTGGTTCCAGTACTAACGCTTCTCTCAGAACAGAACAGGCTCAACTTATCAACACGTACCTGGAGCTCCGACTGAAACGGGCAACAAAAGGTTTGAGTTTGCAGCTGTTATATGTCAGGATGTTATTCTATGTAATATTTTGAAGAGCTGCAGCTTATTGAAGGTTTTTAGCTACACAGGGAAAGTGAACTACACTGAGAGTAAATATGTTTTAAACAAGGAGTTATTCTGCTGCAGGGCCCCCACAGACCGACTCACACCTGAACCTCCACTTGTGCCTCCTCCCTCTGCATCCACGTATTGGCTCTGATTGCTGTAATTGGCTCGGAGGCCCAGCAGAACCCAACAAGAACAGTAAAAAGTACCCTCTCACTGAGGCCATTAACCCTGTCATAACGAGGAGCAGGGAGGGAGAGAGGGAGGGGGGTAAAGTGGCACCCAATTAGCTAGACGAAGCCTCTTACCTCTATGTTAAAGGAAATAAAAGTGGAGAGGACGAGGCACAAAAGAGCGTCTGTAACAGGAAACTGAGCGCTGGTGGCGGCCAATGAAAACACTTTGCCTCATGTCCAAATCAGAACCACATGCAGGTAGAACGATGCACAAGGAGCCGTAATCATCACGAGATCCTTATTCCTGTCTGACTTTTTTTTGTGTGTGTGGGGGGGGGCAGCACACAGGTAGAGCTGCACTAACAAGCCAATCAAATTAGGGCTGAAAATGGGGGGTTTGGGTTTAATGATCATGATAACACACAGTCAGTTATGAAGAAATCTTAAAATTCACCTTTTAATTTGAAAAGACACAAACAAAACCTCATTTGAAAGCAACGTAATTTTAAAATCTCTTAAGTAGATTTGAAAGGGAACTGGACTCTCCTTAATTTACACATTACTGTAAAAACTTGATCACAAACCTGCAAATTATGTGTTAGTTTATGTTTGAATTGTATATTAATATTTTAGATTCTGTCTCATTCAGATATTTAACAGTTTACCCACATGTGACAAGTGATATTATATCAAACTTTATTTACGCCTTAATTTGTACTTGTAGATGAACATAATTTTTTTTAAAGCTGCAAATTTATGGCCACCACAGACTGGTTTTAAATGGATAAATTAATAGATAATTAGAAGTTACTGGGTTTTTTATGGTTTATCAATGTCTGAAGTCGTTTTAAAACCTCTTTAAATTTATTAAATACAGTAGCATGAAACCCTCATTTCCCTCAGACACAGTCACATGAAACATGAAATGATCCTGCATCTAATCCAATGTTAATGAGTGCAAGTAATTAGGAACCATTTAAGATTGAATTAAACCTGTTTCGGGTTAATTTTTCCCCATTTACAACCGTTTAAACTGAGAAGATGATACATTAAAAAACCTCACTGTTATACATTATCTATTTATCCATCCATCCATTTTCTTAACCGCTTGTCCTCGTAAGGGTCACGGGGGGTGCTGGAGCCTATCCCAGCTG
>JAUMHL010000300.1:20113-47744 GCA_032362345.1 Sandelia bainsii | reverse complement strand
ACAAATTAGCACAGTTATAATGTACAGCTACGCCAACATGTATATAGGTGTAAGAAACAACACACACACACACACACGCACACACACACGCACGCACACACACTCACCGGCACCGCTTATGTCTATAAGAGTGTCTCGACTGAGCACAGATTCCCCGTTACTATGAACAACATTCACAGTCTTTTGACCGCAGGGCTGTAAGACTGATAGGGTGACCTTGCAGCGAGAAAGGAACCTATCATCATCGGGATTTGGGTAAACTAGATTGTAATAGGTGTACTTGGGTAGCTGGTAGTGGTTTTTCTGGCATAGTTCCTGAAACAAACACAAGTGTTATTACAAATTCTATAATAGGTCAGTATTAAACATTGACCTTGTGACATACTTGCAGCTCTCCTATGTAATTATCACAGTCGGCTTCATCGTGACCACCATCAACATCCAAACCCGACATTTCCTCTTGGAGCAGGTCTATCTGACTCCTTTGTCTACCGTGGTCGCCGAAACAACCACGTTTTTCCGGCGGTATATGGGCACCCAGGCTATTTTTGAGCCCGATGTCCCGTGACTCGATTAATTCCATAAGATATTTAGCAGCGTTAAGTTTTGCTTGTTTTTTAGTCTTACCGCAACCTCTGGCTTCAAGACCAAGGATCGTAATCTTAATCTCGTGTAACGGATCGTGATCTGATCCTTGTACACTTTCCTCGTATGAAAGAGTAGAACCAGTCTTATCTGCATATTCTTTAAGTGATACGATCCAATTGATAGCCATGCTAAGAACGTTTTAATGTTTGCACAAATTTCAGTGGTTGAATACACACACAGCGTAAGCGATCAATTGTTTGTACCAGCACCTAAATAAATGAACAATGCAACTTCACGATCGGGAGTCTGCTTCACGGTCGGGAGTCTGAAGTGTGGTCGGGGAGTCTGAAGTGTGGTCGGAAGTCTGAAGTGTGGTCGGGAGTCTGAAGTGTGGGCGGGAGTCTGCTTCACGGTCGGGAGTCTGAAGTGTGGTCGGGGAGTCTGCTTCACGGTCGGGAGTCTGAAGTGTGGTTGGGAGTCTGATGTGTGGTCGGGAGTCCATGGATAGGTTTAACAAATAGCGCAGTTGTACGGTCTTTACAGTGCAATCAGCGTAGCTCTCAGTGGCGAATTATCTTTGTATTAGCCATATGGTCCATGAACCGGATACATCACTTGGGTAGATCTGACACGCAAGAGTGTCACTCGTCAACATTACAGAAGACAAAAAAAACAAACAAACATGGCCTGTTCAAAGCAAAAAATAATCGTCACGGACCTGCCGCCCTGGTACACCAAGATGGATCACCTTGACGTCTTTACTTGCGAAGAGACACGCGGACTATTTGAACGTGTTATCACGATGATGCTCGATAAACAGAGACTTTTGGCAGCTGAGAGTGACACCAATTGGTATCAGACAAAAACCAAACAAAAACTCATGAAAAACGCGATCATCCAAGACATTGCAATCATCAAACAGAAACCTTCTAAAGCTTTACTTATTGCGTTGATGGACATTGTGGACATTGAGGGGGGCAATGACCTTGAGTGTGTGTTAGACGACGACAAGGCTGGTCTTAAACAATTGCTTTTGGCGTTGAGCAATTATACTCTTTTCTACATACCGCAAAAAGAGTTCACTTCTAGAGACGGGCGCAAAGTGATCCCTGTGGTGACACATTACTCTCAAAGTCACAACTTACGACTCTACGACAAAGAGAGATCCATGATAGGGACCTACATGGTAAACATCCCAGGAGGAACGTCATATTTTATGCAGCAGGTGTTGTTTGTTCCTGGCTACGAAAGCTTAGAGTTATTGAGACGCGTGACCGGCAACCGATATGACTTTTGGGACTTGGCTCTGGAAGTCCCCACTCACGTGGAAGCCGTAACCCCTGGTTTCCAACAAATACAACCTTCTCAGTTGTTGAAACCACAAGAGCAACCTGAACCCGACGAAGACCCCGCAAACAAAGAAGAAAACAGTAAACCAAGCGACTCTAAGAAACCTAAAGAATCCAACAAACCAAACCTTGTGATACAAGATGAACAATCGAATGATGGACACAAGCCGAGTGGTGGCAAAACTGTTTTCAAGATCAACGGATCAATCCCATGTGCTGCATTCTGGATACAGTGTCAGCCAACAGGCCCAAACGTGAAGGTAGCCGAGACTACTTTGACGAAACTCAGATCAAATATGACCTGAGTAACTTCACGTACGCGAACAGCAATACGAAAACTGTGTACTTTAGACGAACTAAAAGACTGCACGAAGGAAAACGTGTGAATTTGGTTTCTGTTATTCGCTTGAGAAAAGAACAACTCTGCGGCAAATATGAGTTGTTATACATATCCACGACACTCAGGTTTTGTCGCGCCTTAAAGTTGTTCTGTATGAAAGGTAACGGGGAATTGGTGAGCTCTTGTCATGATACTCTGAAAGAGCTATCTGTGAGACCAACATTCCTGAGCGGAACAGAGATCTACCAGGATATACACAACCCTGCGCTTACAGCGTTCAACAAACGTGTATGCCCTACCGCTTGGTGTAACTCCACTCCAAAACATGTGGAGAGCGCGATCGATGACCCTATCATGGTTGAAACTGTGGATTTGGGCATTAAGCTAATGGATAATAAAATACCAAATGCGTTTGCCGCGGCAGAGCTGCTCTATTGCCCCTCGGATAAAGTTGGAAAGTACATCCAGTTTTACAACAAGTACACATCTGACAAAACATACCGTCGCACGGTGAACAAACAGAAAGCTGTCCTGACAGCTAAGCTCATGCATGCCGAATGGATGTCGTTGATGAAAAACGCTGAGAAATACACTCGGACAAGTTATCCTGACAATACCATTAGCTTGAAGCAAACACAAGAACTGTTTGCCAAGCATACGGCTCACACTGCGAACAAGATCCAAAAAACATGGCAAACTTTGGTAAACCACGAACCCAGTAAATTCAAAGACAAACAACTAGTACAACTATTCAGCAAAGTCAAGGTTGGTTTTTACAACATACGTGTTTACAACAAAAGTAAAAAGGTCTTTGCAAGAACATCGACCGCTGAATCTAACGAGATCAACAGTGGGTCCTCTTCAAGCCAAAGGTAGCAAACAAAAACAAGGTCAAACTCGGAATGGTTGCCACCGAAGCGGGTTGGGATCACCTCGACGACTTAATGTTCTCTGCAGCTGAAGATGAAGAGCCTCAGGATGATTATAAAATACAGGGTGAAGATCTAACCGAAACGGAAATCTACGATTACAACGAACAGCACACCGAGTACATTGAAGACACCGAGGACGAAGAGTTCATAGACGACCGACCTATAAACTACAGGTATAGCGAGAGCGAGGAAGAACCAACATTTGTCAAACAGACCCCTCGGTGCTCCAAGAAACGCAAACCTAAGATTGCGAAACAACTTGTTGTTCATTCGGACTCGGAACCTGATACAGACCATGGTCGGATGCCGGAGGTCCACGACAATACTTTCACCAGAAAGGCGGAGCTCAAACGGGTATTTATATCAGAATCAGAGGATGAGATGGCTCCAGATGTGCCATTCAAACGCAAGTGCAGCTTTAACCCAGAATCTAGTTCTGATTCGGAGGTTGATCACAGTAAGACTCACAAAAAGGTGCCATCACGAGAAATAAATACAGTTAAAAGAGGTAAAGAAAAGGCTGATGTCTCAAAAAATAGACAACGTAAGCAACACAACCAAACCAAGGACCAAGGCGGTAAACGTAGAAAAGTTCGACCGTCTTCATCTGAACTACCAGAGGACTATACACGGCAAAGCGAAATAAAAACCTTAGGTGGACAGGACTCTCCTTTGCTGGATTGGGGACAGAGAGTCGCGAGTGAATCGCTGGACCGTAACTCTTGCTCCTCTAAGGTTAGCAAACACAGCACGAATTCCAAAGATAGGAAACGAAGCTCCCCTTTCCTGGACTCCCCGGAGCGTTACTCTGGTTTATCACCGGACAGCAGCTCTTGTTCATCTAAGGCTAGCAAACGCAGCAAGAAATCCAAAGATAGGAAACGAAACTCTTGTTCCTCTAAGGGTATCAGTAAGAAATCAAACGATAGGAAACGAAGCTCCCCTTCGTCAGACCGGGAACGTGAACAAGACCTCGGGGTTGTGAGAGATATAGCTGATCACAGATCACTTGGGAGTTGGCAACCAGCGACAGATGTTCAAGTGGGATCACCGTACGATTCTCACATAGAGACGAACCCCTCTAACTTCGGCAGACGAGTTCAGGAACCTAGGTCTGAATCGACATTGGAATCTGAACCGGAATCCCTTTCGTGTTCTGTTCATATGTAATACAATGGATCTTGGTCAGAAAAGGAAACAGCCTACCCCTGGACCACAGAGTAGTACTATGATAAAATATTTAAAAGCCTTGGCCGATGGGATGTGTTCAGCTCAATTAAATGAACAGTTTTCATCTATGAACGTAACATCCTTTTATTCCTGCGTGTCAAGTCAAAAAGTAACTAGTAAAGATAAGAATGTCACATAGTAGTATGTTATCATAGGTAATGGTTTTTGTTTGCTACTGTTTTAATTGTATCTTTGCTGCATGTCTATTATTTTTTTTTAGCTTAAATGATTACACTCTATTGTGATGTTATGTGTTTCTTTCCCAATAAACGTTTATATGACACGATAACGGTCTCCGTGTTTAACAATATACCCACAAAAAGGCAGAACTCTAGACTTTTTTTACATCTCATTTCACATGCATACACAACAACCTCTTTTCATCAAACATCCACGGAGCGGTATTATGTCTTAAATCGCTAACGCTATGATGTTGATGATAAAAGAACTATTAAAGCTGCTAGTCTTGGCCGCACCTAGGGTGCCAAAGATGCTACCAACATCGAAGATGATCACTGCTACATGGTGTATGATTGCAATCAAAGAGACATAAACTGAGTTTGGTTCGTGTTTTATTTTAATATAGGATTTCATACATGTATCACAAAACTCATATTACTGTACAACAAGGGCGCGCACAATAATCCACCGTCATCAAAGTCATCTGTGTGCAATCAATTACAACTATAAAACCAACCCAATGCTCTCCACCGTCGAGCCCGTCAACATACAATCATTTTAATGAACAGAATACAAGATGAAAGTCATTACATCAGCGCGTCTATGTGTAATACATCCGGTAACTGATATATCCAAGCTCACTAACTAGCACATAGACTTTAGTTCTGTATGTGTTTAAGACCACAGAGTTTAGTGACTTGACACATCAAGTTTGAGGGCTTACAAGTCTTTCTGTACATCAACATGTAAGCTACTCCATTTTGGGAACTCTGGTAGGTCCTCCTGACAAACTCCCACGAACATCGTGTCACTCGAGTGTCGTCGGCGAGATACCACTGTTCTTTATGCATCACATAGGCTGTGTAATGACCATGATCATGAGACCCGGCGTGTGCAATTACTCCGTATAGTTCGTATATGTGCCTATCAAAAGCTTGTTGTGACGAATCTACCAATATCGGACTCAGATCTAGGATTTCGGGGAACTCGAACAACGTCTCATCTTTGATTATGTTCGAACTTGCACTTCCAATGTTTTTCACCCGAGACAAAATGACACACAAAACACGGGGTAGACTCGTAATAGAAGACTCCACACGCGCTTTCGTAGCCGTGCCACAGTCCGCACATCGGCAATCAGACACAGTGAACGACTCAGAGTATTGATTCATGTACCCCTGAAGATCTCGCGGTTCGTCTTCGTTCATGTACACGCGAACATCGTTGGCTTTATCAAATGTCAGCTGCTGTGTACGGTTGCACCCCAGACATGTCACGCTGTGCCGTTTCTCGATGCTCCACAACTGAGAGGCTTTTCTGGCGATAGGGTCGGTGTCATCAGCCAATGCGTTCACAATGCACTTAAATATGGAATCTGTGTCTTTCAGCCCCTCGAGTGTCATTGACGTCTCGGAAAGTCTCTCGTGTTGTTCATTGCGTGTTATTCCCAGGTACATGCTCATCGCGTCATATAAAGACGTAGGATTGCACGGCATGAGCTTCTCATCCTGGCTCATTTCACCAAGGAGCTCCCTGAGAGTCACGGTTACCGTTTTGTGTTCAGTTACACACGCCTCTCTTCCTTGGTCCTCTTCACGTTTTGCTAAATCGGAGCACTCCTGATGATTCGTAAACTCCTGTAGCTCATACATAGCACAGAGGCATTGAACAACACTGTTCAGCCCGCAGTGAGAGTTCTGATTTGTTAACCCGCGCATGTTGAACAAAGCCAAGTTAAGCTCACGATCCTTACTGTGCTGTTGTCGTTACCGTTCAGAAGTGAGGACTCGTCAATACTCCGTTGTGTTTAACATAGAAATACCCCCGAATAGTTCTGTGAGGGAGTGTACGATACCGCGGGGTCTTAGTAGGGTGATTACCACGACCACGTTATAACGTAAGACGTTGAGCTCCCGTACAGGTCCGGGTTTCACCGTCTTCCTGAACATTATGACAGGAGCCCACTTGGATCGAGAAGTAGACGCCGCGTCGTGTACATAGCACCAATCCTGGTCGACCGGAATGACGGTTGAATGTTCTAATTCGCCGAGACTTGACACGGTGTTCAACACCGTGCTATCTAATATTACTTTTGTCAAACCTTGAGTACAATCGAGAGCTGAAACTGCAACCAAGGACGATCCGAAGACTTTACTCTTTAGTCTCATGATTATGTTTCCTACTACAGTTTCGAGTTTAGTAGAGCCCATGTTTTCAGATAACTGGTTACCTCTAAACACCTTAGGGTTTCCGTACACTAAAATCTTGCCACTGCATTCCCTTTCACGGTCTTGCTGAGTGTGCCCACGCTGTAACCAACTAGGTATCTCGGAAAAATAGTCCTTAAAAGTGACACATGTCTCGTTCATTGAGATCAACCTGGGGATGATTCGGTCTGTGTTCCAGGGTTCAAACCTGAGTAACCATTCGATCGCTTTGGTCAGTACAACCGTACTCCTCTTGTTAGTGGTCAATCCGCAGAACCACCTGTATAGATTCGATTCAGGTAGGTGTTTAGATACAAGTTCGCAACACACGTCCCGTAATCCATGACAGTAATCTCCAAACAGAGAGTCTGTTGGTACGTTGATGTTGCTGCTCAGATATGTAACAACATCTATCATAACAGAGCCGCTGCTTATTATCAAGTACCTACACGTCAAGTGCGTAGGTAAAACGCGTAAACTAGCTGCAGTTCTGAGCGTGTAGAAGACTTGCAACAGGAACGAGTAGCCGTTCATGCGATCACACTGCACCCATTCTAGTACTCTGGTACAGTCAAAACACAGAGCGTATTGGAATATGTATAGATTTGTACTTCTGGAACACTTGTGTAACACATCACGAGGGCCGAGGAAAAGCGTGGGGTGTTTGAGGGTCACCTCGTGTGAGAGCGAAACCACTTTTGTTTCAAACAAAGACATTTCATCCTCACTTTGACTTTTGAGAATCACAACGTTTGTATCCATTTCACCCTCGCGTTTACGCGTACACATCACAATATCTAGGGTTCTACTAGTCCTAGATTCTATTTGAGGATTGTGTTGTAAGGGTCCGCCGCCCGTAAGGTCGAGTGTATTGTTATCTATACTATCAACGGTGTTCGGATCATCATTACTTGTACGGTCTATATCCCCGTCGTGTACATTGACATAATTGACGACTACCATATCAGAGTTGTCCGGTGCGTCGTGTACATGTTCGGCATTGACATGTTGCGTGACACCTTGGTGTTGACCGCCGTACATGTGATCCGTCGCTTTGTGCGTTATAGCAGCGCCGATGTCTTGCGTGGTAGCTTTGCAATGTGCTTGTTCATGAACAATACGAGAAGGCCCTTCTCCGAGATCAGACATTCTAGAGCGTCTAGCTTCACGAGGATCGCTTTCATGTATAACCCTGCGCCTGTAGTGTCTCCTGTATCGCTCCTCTTACACTTGTGCTTTTGTGTTATACCACTTATAAGGCTGTATCAAATTCGGAGCCAACCTTAAAAGGTCAACACCGTAGTGTACTTTCTGATCAGGCTGGATCTCTATGATGGGCGTTGCAGTCTTCGATTTGTTTCAATTCATCTGACACACAATCCTTAGACACTATGATGTCTGTTGGTTTGTAGGCGCCTAACTGTATACAGGCTGGTATATGTTGCCAAGGTACCTTAGCGGGGGTGATATCGTTTGCCAAATATGTATACCGATGCAAGCTCAGTAACTGGGATGGAGACCATCTCTCCTGAGGGTATAGCGTTATACACAGTAAACCCAGTCGCACAAACGACCTGTCAGTTATATTAGACCCTAGAGATTTGAGCCTCTCATATATTTCATGAACATCAGGTCTCTTGTGTTTGTGTTCTTCATACAGCGCTCGAGCGTCGAACGTGTTCATGTACCCGAACCCGAATGCTTTTTCAGGATCCTGCGGTGTATACACACCTAACAAGGTAGACATGTTTTTTGCGTATGTCTTTTTACAATAACTTTGCCCGTTGGATCCTCTATACTGTATCAGGGGTACCCCGCTGTAAAGTTCCCACATCACACAATACCAACTGAATATGTCACTACCCATGGCTGTAGTGTAGCACCACAGCACTTCAGGTGCCATGTTGACACGATTACCCCTCGATTGATCAGGAGTGGAAAAGTTGCTAGCAGTACCAAAGTCGCTAATCTTAAAGGCTAATGGCAGCGGCTTTCGGTTCGGCTCGTGGCACACCAGAATGTTTTTGAACGTAATATCTCTGTGTTGGATGCATCTAGATCTCAAGTACTCTAGGCCTTTGAGAGTGTCAAGCTCCACAGCAGGCATCACTGTGGTGTCGTTCATTTTGAGCATAAACTCCTGTAGAGAAAATAGAGCTCGTTCCATGACAACCACAGCCCTGCCTCCTAGTTGGTAATCCGGTATATCACACCAGTAGCCGCCGAACGTACGCAAAATGTTGGGGTGTTTCATGGAAAACGCCCATCATAACTTCTTCAGATTGTGTCGCTACATGTGCGTAGCGATAAAACAGATCGTCTATGTAAGGTTTGCTCCAATTGACAATATCTGGAAACATGTTTGTTTTAGCTACGAGCGTCTCAGATATTTTTACGGTCACACCGAAGCCTCCTCTACCGAGCACTTCATCCTTTGTTGTTATCAAGTGTTCCATATCCAGATTGGCTTGTTTGTTATAGGGTATATTGGCGTAGATAACCCAAGGATTTACGGCTCCTTCGCAATCGAAAGAAGTGTTGTACTTGCGAGCGAAACTGTCCACGCGTAATACACTGACCCTAGGCGCCGTCGTGTCATACTTGGATGGTAGATAACCGTCGAACACCGGACTGTCTTGTTGAGGTAGTGGATCGATGCTTTGTTGAGGGCGAGATGAAAACGACGGGAACAGATGTCCGTGTCGCCGTGTCTTTGCTATAACACCCCGAGTGTTGGCCATCAGTTCATTGGTGGTTACGGAGTAGGGTGCTCGACGGCTGCATTCGAGTGTCAGAAATAATACAATAGAGTCATACTTACAGGTTTCTGTCCTGTTAGTTTTTATGTACACAACAACATATTTCTTTTTGTTGATGTCAGAGCAATCCTCGTCGTCGATAGCAAGCACACCAATGTCAGTGCGGTTAGAGATAAGAATGTAACGTCTGAGACCTTCGATCGTGTCTTCGTCACGTTGATACACAAACTGTTCGGGTTTTACATTGAACCAATCTAGTAGGCCTTGCGAATCGTTATACCGTAACGTTTTGACGTGGAACAGGTTATAGCACTCCACCAGTTTCAGTAGGATCTCAGCGCTGGTCTTGTCATTTCCTAATAGCGCCATTGTGACCGAAAGAAATCGTGTTGTGACACGGCTACGGTTAACCAGTAAATAGACAATGAACGCTCGCAAAGAGGTAACGTTATCCGAAAGGGCTTCAGTGTCACTATTTGAATGTCTGATTGTGGCAGGAGCACCCGCGACGGGATTGTTGTACGACACCTCTTTCAGAGACGGAGGACGACTTCAGATAACTTTACAGTTACTTCGAGATATGTGGCAAAGAGCCGAAACTTTGTACATACCCAGAGCTGATTTGGAAAGCTTACATCACATGGAATGTAAAAGTGCCGGGCACGAAGATACACCTATCCCCGAGCGCATAGCGACAGACACTCGCAAACTCGCGAGATATTACATATTCCTACTTTTTCGCTACTGCGTAAGCGAAGCCGGACCCAGCGCGTGTGGTTCAGGCACCGGTTCAATGTGTAACAGGTTTGCTAATCAATGGGGCGATCTACGAAAAACAACACACCTCCTTTTGAGTGATATACCCGTCAGTTGGCTAGATAATAAGGTGTGCTCAACAAACTATCCTTCAGCTCCACCTGTTACCAGTAACACCCCTAACGGCACACCATGGCCTCCCGCGAGCTCTGAAACGAGTCGCGTTCAACAATTGCCGGCATATCCTAACGGCATACCGTGGCCTCCCGCGAGCTCTGAAACGAGTCGCGTTCAACAATTGCCGGCGTATCCTAACGCCATACCGTGGCCTCCCGCTAGCTCTGAAACGAGTCACGCCCAACAACTAGAGGGGCATCAGAGTTTCTATCCACCGAAGCAGTATGATTGTTACCAACCCACAACCCAAAATCAACCTAATAAACCACAGGAGCCGTATCACCCCCCGAATCTGAAGCAGCACACCCAGCAGGATCGCATCATTCAACAGCCGGCTGATCGACAAACCAACAAGAACCACTCCATCTATCCACAACTCGAAAACCAAGTCGCGTGTAAATCAAACAAAATAAAGCCGTACAAAAAGAAGACCTCGGCTGGTAATGGTTGTTATGATTCCAACATCGAAAGCGAAGAAGAATTCTGATCGTATACACCAACAATGCGTATCCGCTTATCGTGTGTGTTACATGTGACATTAGATGTGATCATCACAGTGGTGGTTTTGAATCGTATAACCATGCCGGTTTCATGAAACAACAAACCATTTACGTTGGCTTTCTTTATTAAAAAAAAAGGTCGCAAATGTGAACCATATATTACATGGTCGGTCGGAAGGTTTCTCCGGTACATAAGGTAGCTAACATCACGGAAACGCACCGAGACTTATGGAATCTGCAAACATGGACACGGTGCACTCTTCCGACACCACAAAGATCTCCACTGTCGACCAAGAAGAAGACAAGACCTGTGGAGTGTGCAAAGAAGCGGTGCTCCAAAAGAGCAAACCTGAAGATCGCAGATTTGCTATTCTACCTAACTGTAAGCATTGCTACTGCGTAGAATGCATTCGCACCTGGAGAAAAGTCAAAAATGTAACCAACAAAGCAGCCAAAGGTTGTCCCGAGTGTCGCCAGGTGTCATATTTTTACATACCAAGCGGACGCTGGGTTGAAGATGATGAAAAAGAACGCCTTGTTACACGCCACGCGAAATATCTCGCAACAATACCATGTGTGTATCACCAACATGGAGCCTGTCGTTACGGCTCTAGGTGTATGTACAGACATGACCCAGATCCAAATCCGGATCACGAGGAACATCCTGACACCGAAGACTGGTCGTCTTTGGTAGCTTGCCTATTAACGTGATAGGGTGGTCCCCTGTCACGTTGATACGGGTTCCGGTGTTTACATTGAACCAATCTAGTAGGCAACTCCTACACCCGTTACATGCCCCCGAATCTGAAACAGCACACCCAGCAGGATCACATCATTCAACAGCCGGCTGATCGACAAACCAACAAGAACCACTCTATCTATCCACAACTCGAAAGCCAAGATCAAACAAAATAAAGCCTTGCAAAAAAAGAAGACCTGAACCTTTGTTACATAATTTCGCAGGAGGTGTCACGGAAACAGAGATTGATCACACCAACTTTATGGACTACAGGACTGTTGACTGACAACATGCTGTTGAATGAGCTGAGTGACAACTAAAAGGATAAGTTTGTTTGATGTTATACTGTCTAGCACTACGCAAAATCTACATGTGATCTCAACACACTTGTGTGTCATTTTGCAGTTGTTTCTATCTACTATATGTATAATAATCATGAAAGATGTTGTCAATAAAAAGAAATTCAACCACCTCAACCACATCCATTTGTCATTTCGAATGTTTGATGGTATATTAAGCGGTACCGGCGTGGTATACCTAACACGGGTTATACCTAACATGTGTTTTATCTAACATGGGTTTACGGATGTCAATAATACTCATTACGGCTCATTGTACATTGTACATAGTTTATTGTGATTATATACCAGTTTATTTATAAATGACCATATAAATGCACTCGGTTTACAAACCGTAACAAACACAGCACAGTTGTACACAACATTACATATGATTTACCACAACCATCAGTCTAGATAAAGCCGTGATCCGATGCTCTTTCTGTAATGTTCGTGTTGCTTACGCAGCCTAGCATTGAAACCGTGCGATCTACTGTCGACACGGCGGGGCTTCCAAGGATGACGATGACAGCGTTCCGTCATTGGTGTGTCTTCTCTCTTGTATGTGAAACCATGCGATCTATTGTTGACACGGCGGGACTTCCAAGAGCGATTGTGTTTTGTGTCCTGCTTCTTGATGTCAACGGCGGCTCGCCGAGTGTTACGATAAAACCTCGAGTCTTGCTTTCGTACACCAAGCCGGCTCTTGATTGACACTTTGGTATGTCCTTGCGAAGGGTTTAAAACAATCCGCCTTCTTACACCAGACCTGGGTGCCGAAGGGACGTCGGCGACGCTATCAGACCTGGGTGCCGAAGGGACGTCGTCGATGCTGTCAGACAAGGTTCTCATGTCCCACGTGGCACACGTTGCAGATATACCAGTGTCACGGACCTTGTACGTTTCTGAATAGACAATGTCTTGTTTCCGACCATCTGTACGATCAGCCAAGACTTTGTTCATGAGAGCATTTCGTAACATGTCACACATGCCAAGGTGTTGATTAGCAAAGTATTCTCCGTATTCATCAAAAGCCGTTTTGTACGGCATCCTCAAGAACCTTTCAAATGTCGCGTTTTCGAATCTTGAGCTAAGATGATCGCAACACCATAAGGTCAAGTAGTAGTTCACAGCCATGTTGCAACGGTACAGTTGGTGATACACCGCTGATTTACCCCGGTTCAGGCTAAATGCTATTGAGTTGTTAGTACATTGGTCGGGAGTTTCGGGTCGGGAGTCTCGGGTCGGGAGATTGTTGATAAGATCCATTCATACAGGGTCTGGTATAAATTTCTGTCAGCAGTTGCAATTCGCTCACACCAATACTGAAGAACCATGGAGTACATAACACTATTCATAAGATGTGTATGTAGAATAGTGAGAAAGAACTATCTGTCAACACGTACAACGTAGCCAGCACGATGCCGAAGCGAACAATGAGCTTCTACAATCACATCACCGATACCACAGCAATGATAGAAGCTTTAGATTGGGAACTGGAAAAGGACCTTGTCTTAGCTGACAACCAAATCCTATATAAGCTACATTGTAAACATGTATGCACACACCGAATATGTACATGCACACCAAGCATTATCTCATCATCTCGCCGTAATATGTCTGCAACTAACTCTACATGTTGTCTTAAACTTACAGGTCTCACACTCCGTAAGCGTCACGATCACGCTACCTGGGATTACCACGAAGTTGATCCACGTGGAGTGCAATGAACCTCAGACGATTTACGAGCTGTTGCTCAAACACAATATCTCGTGTTCACAAGTGTGGAACACGCAAATGTCTCTATCTGCAAATAGTCCATGTTTAGCTCTTGAAGAACACAACATGAGGACAATCAACGCTAATAGCGCACCATGGAAAGATGACAACCCTGCAGCGCAGCAGAACTTCTACTACCACAACATGAAATTCATGAAGGTGAACACTAGACACAACGTGATGAGACACAAACCTTACGCTCCACCCAAGCGTGCCGAGTTAACTGTGAAGCATAGAACATCAAACAGTTGTCCGGTAGATCGCATACCAGTTGGGATCTACTATCAAGATTCCATGTCAAAACTAAAGGATGTGATCATACAGGACGGGAGATTCATCGACTCTTTAGAGGTCGTAAGAATTCAAGACTACCCAGACGACATCGAGGAGAAACCATACCCTCTTGATAGTTATATGGGGATTGGACATTGTCCCGTGTTGGAATTGGAACCTGATACCACTTTACTAATCGGTAATGTGCTAGACGTAGCAGTGTAGTGTATTACATGGTTTCGTGCTGGTCTGTGAATAACTTTTACTTTTTGTATCTTGCAGGCAAACCCCAGACAGATCATGAAGAAGAGGTAGACTACGTAGATGATGACACTGGTTTATCTTGCATGTGTTGTTATCGTACCACGGAGATCTACACGTTTGAATGCGGACACTTGTGTTGTCTGAACTGCATAAATACCATGTTGCAGAGCGAAAGTTTACGATGCCCGACTACAAAGAAGTTGATATGCCCGAACACTACGTCGGAAGATGTCAAGTGTGCCACGGAGAGAAATCGTGGTTTGCTGACTGTAAGCACATTACTTGTATCTGCTATGAAACATGTCTGGTGTGTGAGAAACAACCCACTGCACTTGTGAGGGTATTCCTTAACCGGTACACTTCGTAACGCGAAGTGATGATTTGTGATGTACATTAGATACCAATAAATAAATATAACATAAATGTGGATAACTATAAATAAATATAACCTAAATGTATTGCGTGATACGATTACACTTATATGTAACAATAAAGACGCACAATGTACTATGGTCTGTATAAGAGTCTTTATTCATTATCATTAAGAATAATGTCAGCTGTCTCAATGACAGGAACGGTACCATGTGTACAACATATACCCATACTCACGGGACCTTGACAGTTTTGTCCTTTGTGGACAAAAGCTTGACTTGGGGTGTTGTAACAACCAGCTATCACTTTTGAGAGATCGTATGTATAGGAACCGTTTTGATTATTGTTAACTACAACCATGTAATATGTTCTGACATGTTCGTGTTTATGCACAACAATAGTATACAAACAATTATCCTTGTGTTCACCACCATATAATTCGTGATCTCGCCGTTGAGACCACGCTATGAAAATGGCACATTTTAGTTCATTGGCTATTGAGTTGAATTGTAAACAGTGACACGAGTTCTGTAGAACTTCAGCGTGCGAAACATCCTCTTTTTGCACAACACCCAAAAGAGTTTCGATTGGCACCCGTGATCCGAGGTCGATGATCTTAACAACACCCTCAAGTCCGTCAGTGATGTATTTAGGCACCGGCTCTGTTCTGACGACACGGTTCTCAAGTATGCCAATGTCAGAATGTTTATCGAGATCACCTTCAGACTCTGTTTTGAGAGACTATGTTTTGAGAGACTCTGTTTTGAGAGACTCTAGCTCTATGGAATCCACTTTGTAATTACATGTTTTACGAGCTGGCTCATCAACAGCTTGCTTGAGTCGACTGTTAGATGTCAGAACGTGGGTTTGTGCGTTCTTGCGCTTTGTTGGTGTCTTGTGCGCTCGCACAACAGTACTTTCAGCCACATCCATCAGCGACTGCTCCATGTTAAGAGTTCTCACGATGCTCAGTATCCGTGTCTCGTAATCCTTAAACAACTGGCAATCTAATGACATGTCTTGATCTTGTAAAATATCATCATCGTCATCGACTGGCACTTTTACACAATGTCGCTTGAGGAGAGCTTCGATTTTGCAAACCGAGGCGGACTGATTATCTTGAATGTCGCGCATCACGTTTACATGACCACGTTTCACATCGACATTCAAGTACTGTCCAAGTGACTCCAGTGTTGATTTAAGGTTCAAGAATTGTACTTTATCGTTCTCGTAAAAAACAAGTTCCTGTTGTAACGTCTTGTTGAGTCGTACAATCTCGTCGGTTTCAATCTTTTGACGGTCGAGTGCAACTGTCAACTCTGTGTTACGTTTACGAGTGTCATTGAGTTCTTGGTTTAACGTTTCGTTTTCCTTCATAGCAGAATCGAGATCGGCACTACACGTGAGCTCGTGCTGTTTGCTACGATCGCGCAACCGTTCCAGATCAGTTGTCAATGCTACATTGGATTCGGTGAGAGTTCCAATCTTGAGACCGTACTCACGCTTTAGCTTTGCATGTTCGGTTTGCAACTTGTCAATGGCCTTGTCACGGTTGGTTAATTGAACGTGTAGTTTGTCAACGGTCTCCTCTTGTTGACATGTAACCTTTTCGTGAGCTGAGACAAGTTCTTGTATCTTCATATCGAATAAAATCTGTGCTTTTTCATACTGTTCTACATGGACACTAATACTCTTGGTATGTTTATCATCGTCGTCGTACTTTGATTCTGTCAGACTCTTGATTTGGTTTACAAGGTGTTCGTTGCGATTTCGTAGCTCTTTGGTTTTGTCCTGTAACCGTTCTCGTTCATCGTTGTGTTGGTGTTGTATTGTTACCAAATCTGTTTGCGTTTGGATGTGTTTCTCTACTGCAATTTCTTTCTCTGTCGCAAAGGCTTTTGTGATCGAAACGAGGACACCAATAAACTCTGCCGTTTTTTGAAATTGCATCTCAAAAGACTCTTTGATATTCGTAACCGTTAGGTTGCTCGGCAGGTCAACAATTGCCTTTCTTAAATCGTCACGTTTGGCTCCTTGTACGCAGCACAAATTTTCTGTTACATATTTGAGAGAGTTGATCTGGTCATGTAAACGCTCGGCGACACACTGTAGCGTTTCTTCGGCCTGAGACGCATCTAATATACTGTGTATAAAACGTGCATTTTCAAAAGCGGATTTGAAATCCATAGCGACACGTTGTATCATCAGATTGTAACAAGCGCACAATTCCATAGCTAGATCAAAACCTATCACATTGCGAGCTTTTGTCGTTTCAAATGTTGTAAACCACATCACCAAATCACGAAAGTGTTGCTCTGCGAGCTCTATATCTTTTAGCAAGCATGAGGCATCACACTGTGAGGATTCCACCTCTGTACCCGAAGGGAACAGTTTTGACGTGATATCCAGTAACTCGACACGAGAATCGTCTCCAATATCCAAATGATCTAGATGTTCCGTCGGGTTTTTCTGTGTGTCCACTGTATAGTTCCCAGAACTTGCATTTGCGAGCCTCCACTCTCCCCGTGACGGGCAATGAGTGTTCACGAGACCTTTTTTGCCAGAGCCACCATCCCGGATCAGGTTCTTGTCTATCACAGTTTGACGGCTTTCTTTTTCTAGACCACTTGTCGTCTTCCTGTTTTGAATCACACGACGAGAGTTGGTCACACTGACACTCTTGACCGTGGAATCCGGTTTCATCATCGTCGCTCTCACCTCCTGGTGAGCACCGCCTTTGGTACCACGGTGTGACGCCGTTTGACGCTTCGGAGTACTTTCTCGTTCTATCTTTGCCTTGGTTCGGTCTCGTAAATCCTGGGTCACATGTAGACCACAATCCAAACGTTCTGCGTTCCCATTCCTCTTCGCAACTCGCACTGTAGGGTCTTTTGTGGTTGAGACAGTATCTGATGTCCCGTTTGCTACGGCTACATTTTCGGCCATCGAACTCCGGGTCGATCACGGTGGCGCACAAAGTAGTACAAATAGTACCCAAGAGCAATTTGTCTATTTGAGCAACAGCCGACACTCTTTTCGGTTGAGGGTCGCATACAGCGGGTTGTTTTGAGCACTGGTATCCGCAGCGTTGGCACAACTCGTTCTTATTATAGTCGCTTTGGGTTTGTACAGTTTCAAGTTTGAGAGCCGACGATACACTGTGAATCGCACACGTCCACCTCTCGAGTGCACCGCAGCAGAAAGCTGTCAGAACCACGGACCAATACGGAACTTTAATATCATCTTCGACGAGACGACCGTTCGCCGAACACCTAGTTACTTCCAACCCGTCATGTGTGATCCTCACACATGACCACGTTTGTGGTTGACATTGAGTTATCAGCTCTTCTGTGTGACAACTAACAGCTGCACTCGTGACGCGAAGCGAGTCGGGATCTACTCGCCATATCACACACGTACCCCAAGGAGACGTCTCATGTGTAGCCGCCACGTCTCGTCCACCTTTACTCTGTAACATCTCTAAAGTCAGTCTGCTCTGTTCGTATAAAACCTTGAACGCGAGCGGAGCGCCGAGTATAGATAGAGTTTCAGTTAGATTATTCGCAACAACCTCGTCTGTGTCAGTCTCGGATTCGACATTTACGATGCTACGAAGGTGACGACTTAGAGTTGAGTGTATTCTCGCGACTATCACGTCAGGCCTGCAGCCGTAAGCCGCATCTCCCATGTAAGGGGGCAGTTTAACATCTGACGGCACGTGTACTCTAATACAAGCTAAAGGTTCCCTAGCTAGAACACTGACTCTCTTCAATTCATGGCCACTAGATTTAGTGTACGTCTGGTAACAATGCTTAGCTGTGACGAGACCGTACTCCTGTCCGCCGTGCATGTACACCACCCTGAGCACGAGCCATTGTCTACCTGTCATCGGCACACACGCCACGGGGATACGGAACATACCGTCAAAACCAGGTTCTTTTATGGTAACAGACATCGGAACCCTCTTCTCTATATCTATCATATACACCCAGGTGTATTCTACCATTTTCACATCAGGGCCGTTTGTAAAATCAACAATCAAGTGGTAGGTCGAATTCCAATCGTCCTTTTGACAAAGATCCATTGTAATAGTTACCAGGGTAATATATATATCATACACACAGAACAGCACACAGAAACATATAGTGGTGTACACAAGACTTTATTGTAAGTATGACACACATATGTTCCACTTACATGCGTGTTGGAAACAAGTGAGAGTATAACTGATTGTGATTATCAATATTAGTTAATCGGCGACAGTAGTTAATCATCGACAATGACGACGTTGACACGGCGATCGCCGTCGTCTTCCAATATACAGTTAAGTTTATGGTCTATGGCTATGTGAGTGTCGCCATCCTGTACACAGTCAATCGTGATCTGATCAATCGCACGATGTGACACGTGTTGATGTTCCAAAGTGTCCAATCCGGCATCTTCACTTTGTGCCCCATCGGGAACTTGTAGCGTCTCGGGTTGATGGTCCAAAGTGTCCAATCCGATATCTTTACTTTGTGCCCCATCGGGAACTTGTAGAGTATTGGGTTCTGCGATAATCACAGAGTCGTCACCGCGAGCCTGTTGATCATGGGGTCCTGTGATTGTAGCAGTCTCACCGCTACAAGCTTGCTGACCATTGAGGTTTGCGATTGTTGCAGTCTCACAAAGGTTACACGTTTGCACCGCTGAACTGGAAATCATGTCCTCCATAAGACTCGAATTGTCTTCGTCTAGGTATTCACAACCATCACTTTCGGCGTCCTCAAGTGCCACGGTATCCAAATAGCAGTTTTGGGTGGTGTTACAGTCGAAAGCGTCATTGTAACTTCTCATGTCACATTCCGATTCTACAACATCTACAGCTTCGACTGTAGCGTAGTGGTGACTAATAACTTCGTCCACGTCTAGCTCATGGTCATATTGGTGTGGTTGAAAAGGATGCTTTTCAACCTCTAGACCTCTGTAAAAGGTCATGATTTCTTTCACAGCGTCCTGTTTTACACCCAGTTTGTGTGTTACGTTCAAATACAAATGTAGGTTCTTATTATGGCTAACAAGACCTCTCTTAGAACACTGTTGCATCAATTCGTTCACACGAGATGTTGTAATACCGTAATGTGTGCACAATATGTCCTTTAGCTCACCAAAGGTCATTTCGCGTACGGCTCTGAGTATCTCTACATCTGCGCGGAAGGTGTTTTGTTCCATGATCAAACCGCGCCGACGACGCCCTTAGACGCACAGTTCACACAGCGTGAATACAGCGTTTCCACATCCACTAGTACTTCAGAAAATACGACCTGTTTACACCTATCACAGGCTGTGTACATCTGTTTCATCTCTGTGAATGTGCAGGTGTTCACATCTGTGATGCTGAGTGGCACATTGATCATAGGAGCGGCGCAACAAGAAGATCCGAATTTCATAGACTCGAAGTCAAATTCCACGTCTATGTTCCTCGGGTTACCTTTCACTTCGGATGAGTGAAAAGTCTGGTTCTTTAAACACCGCGAACACCGCAGATCACCCTCTT
Organism: Sandelia bainsii; assembly: GCA_032362345.1. Taxonomy (NCBI): domain Eukaryota; kingdom Metazoa; phylum Chordata; class Actinopteri; order Anabantiformes; family Anabantidae; genus Sandelia; species Sandelia bainsii. The sequence continues at coordinate 27,425 of JAUMHL010000300.1, read as the reverse complement.
CCCGAACAGCGCCTTCGGCCGGATGACCGGGTACGAGTAATATCTGCTTGTGATTGTGGTCGACCCAGTTGATGTAACTGTTTACCACGGCGTAAAGGAGCATCTGTGTTTCGGGTTGTAGTTGAGACAACTTGTGGTAGTTCGCTTTATGAATAACACTCAGATATTTGCGTAACTGGGGTAAACAACCAGCCGCCAGTTCCAAGGGACAGTCTGTTGTATACGCAGCAGCGAGTTTGTAGTAACAACTCAGACCCCATTCCGAGTTGATCGTGAGCATAGGATGTCCCATTGTTTTAACAAGCTGAAAAACCTTTATCATTTTGACGTAATACGAATGTCGTTTGTTAGAAAAACTATATCTGGACCATTTCACTGTGTCAGAGTCTCGAGAAAGATCGCTGTGTCCTCCCTCTCGAACAAGCTTTCTGTTCTTATTGCAATACAAAGTTACGTCATTAGGTGTGTGAAACAGTGTACGATCAAGATCCTTCCTTCCCTCCGAACAGGGATTTCCATTGTGCTCCTGTGTAGCATTCGAGGTCGGGAGTTGTGACGGTGGTCGGTCGGGGGGTATTCGTTTGGTTACAGAGGTCTTGTCTTTAAGAGTCCTGAAAAACTTCAAACTCTCAGATCTTATGGCATTGAGCTTAGCCTTAGATTTCTCCTCGCTGAAAACCAAAACCTCGCTTTGGTACCTATAAAAGTCAGCCAAGAGAGCCAACCTGAGTATTACTCGGTATCCGTCAAGCAGCTTCAACTCTCGTTTGTCAGGGAGCGGATACTCTTGATCTACAACCAGCACCGAAGACAGGTGATCCCACAGACAGAGACAAAAGTCATAGGCTTTGGAAAGGTCGCAAAGTTTCGTCTTTGACGTTATCATCTTAACGAGTGTAGTTCTCACATCGGAGACATTTCCCACGGGGTCTCTCTGTTTATAATGGCAAACAGTGTTAAGACACTCAAGGTAAGCCTGCAGCAAAATGGATTTTGCATACCAACAGGGCCGTACGACTCTGCCATCTCGTACCCTTGCCCTGTGAGCCCTTTCGCTCCGCTGATCATGGAGTCTCCGGTTGTGTTTCATCTGTACTATCCGGAGATGTTTCCCGACGAAGTACTGAAGTTGCACGCCGAACACCTAGGTCACTTTATGGCTCTGCAGAGCGTACCTAAAGTCGACCCCGCACTGGAACAGACTTTGTTTCAAGGTCTGTGCAGAACATTCACTCGAGAGAAGGTGTTGGCTGTGTACCGCGAGAGTCTGACTGGTGATGAACTTGCATTGGATAATCTAATTAAGGTACAAGCGGGAGAAGTGACACACCCCGAGGTTTTTGTCAATTTCAGCAAACCTAAAGCTAAGGATGTCCTTTCCTTATTGCGCAACCTCTTACGGCTGTTTGACAAAGTAAAATTGAACGACTACATACATAACACCCCAGGAGAGGAACCTCAACACATGTTGTTTCTTTATCTGATCCAACTCATGGTTGTGTTCGTGAGTAGCCACATGGAAACTAAAGATCTTGCTACCATAATGAGTGTGGCAACGTCGGCTTTTCTTGAAACTAACATGTGTCATCGGTTGTGCGCAGCTACAATCTTGAAGCCCATGTTCATTCCATACTACAAGCAAAAATCAACCAGGTTCACCAAGAATCTCGATACACGCAACGATGTTGACGACTGTGAGGCTAACCTGGAATGTTACAAACTGTTCACCGGTTATGAACTGGACGACAAAGGTGTAGATGAATCTACGAGTCGAGAGGATATGAGATGGGCAGCTGACGATATACTGGGGCGCATGGAGGGTTAGAAAATAACAGAGAGTGCAACTAAGAAACTGTGGTTTGTAGCTCCCCAGATGGGCGACAGGATTCGTATGATCAAAGATCACGGTTTGCAAATGATGGGAGGCCAAACCGACGAAAAGGCCTTACAAATAGCTTCGTACCTCGTATCGGATAACGTCATGGCATATCTACAATGTGCGATTTTTGGGACAATATCCAATATGCTACCTTGTCACGCAAACAGTGACTTTACGGAAACTGTGATGGCTGCAATAGACGGTTCAATGAGCGCCTTCTCTGCTGTGATCCGCCATCAGAGTTCAAAACTCATGAATGGATTGAGTGCGATTCTAGACAGTTGTCTACACGTAGACGGTGTGGGTTTCGCTGGCCAGGATAAGGGCGACCTACTTAACTTTGGTAAAATCTACACAGGCCCCGATGTGAAACGTCCTGCGCGAAAGGTAACAGACAGTAAATTTGGCACGTTTGCTTCAGTGACACTAGGAACAACAAACAACACTGTGATGAATACTATGCTGACTAAAGCTCTGCCTGTTGATCCCAAAGGTACGTTGACAGATGTCACTTTTCGCAACTTATTGTCAACACAATACAAACCGGGAACCGTGACCAGACTCGCAGCAACAGACATGTATTTTTTTGCAAGGTACCACCACAAATTTAACAGCGGTGAATTTACAGAGGTGGCCAATGTGAAAGCCATGGGAGATTCTCGATTCGTGGCAGAAATACACACAGACAAGTTGGACAATAAAAGCAAATACCAACTCACTGTGTCACATGGGGCGCTGCCAATGTGTGTGCTCACTCTATCTATGACCATGAGACAAACTACAATGATGATCATCGGGTTCCTATGCGCCGAACTGGCCCGCGTGACGTACGCTCACAAAGACGTCTCTAATACCAGCTTGAGTAACACCATCCCAGCTCTTTCCACGTATAAGTTCAAACACAGAAAAGACGACTCTAGTAACAACACCTTCACAGCTAGCTTTGGGGATTTGATCAAGCTGACTGGTCCGGTTTTCACTAGATCGAACAGCAGGACCTGGAGCAACTTAGATAACATGGAATGGCTAAACGTGGAGGACAAGAGGCTCCCTGAATACATCCAAACATCCCTGCGAATCATGGGGGGTACGAGAGAAAAGGTAGAGAGCATACTAAAGGAGACAAACGTGTCCTATAACAGGGTTCTGTTCACCCACGGCAAACGCAAGATGACGTTCGGTGAATTTTTCCAAAATGAAAGGTATATGGTGCACGCGCCCCTCATGACGTTAGCTACCTTGAGGGTGTTTACCAACTCCAAAGGCAGTTATGGATCTGTCAAACTGTCTAGGCAAGGTTGCTACTACCTAGTGAAGGTGTTCAGCAATACATCTATAAACACAGACATGTATTACAACCAATGGAACAAAGACCTGGATTGTTTAACCAACACAAGAAAGAGTACAGTCTCCGAAATGTTGGAAAGAATAAAAACCGAGGTCTTGTGCGTGTTACCTAAAATAGAAGCTAACCGTGTCAAAATGCTGGCTCCGGATCTAAATAAGGATGACTTTGAGTTGCTGATAGCTGAAGTCAAGAGCAGTGGAATCGAAGTGATTGGAACCGTGGACTTTCGTGAGAACGAATCATACGACGCACCGGGTATGTACGCCGGTCATAAACGAGCAGCCGACAACACCAGTCACCCTGAGCCTTCACACGAGAAGAAGATCAGGTTAGACGGGGTGCAATCTCGTTCTGTTGACGAATATCTACATGGAGACAGGACTAACAGAGGGTCCAGGTTTAACCAGTTGACCATATTCGACAACGAGGAAGACATCGACTTTGGGTTTGATAATTAAACTGTTCCTGTGATCACAATGATGTTTAGAGTCGCTGCGATACAGAGCGACCTTTTGTTCATTGCTTGTGTTTTATATTGTGGTTACTTTGCTTATCGATGATGTATGTAAACTTATTTTCGTGATTGATACATTCTGCTTATCTAGCCAATGATATAGCACAAGAACAATAGAATGGGATATAATCAGAGCTATTTGTTTGATTACCAATGATGTATGTAACACGTTTGTGGAATTGGCGATTGAACATGTAAGGTCTCATTTTTTTTAACCAATGTTGTACTTTTATTAAACACAAGAAATGGAAAGTTTTTAATGTTGTACTTTATTGTCACAATACAAACGGGACAACCCTGACACCCAAAGATGTTTATGATCACAATATTATGACACCCAAAGATGTTTATGCTCACAGTGTTACGAATGAATAAACTGTAATATATTGAGATACAACAGTTCCACTATACACATAATATGATTATACGCGAGACCTAAGGTGTGCAGGTCTCGTCTCACAGTAAAAATAAACTGGTGCTCCAAACTGCTTAGTGTGCTACCGACTTTCGCATTCGAAGCTCTAGGAAGCCGCATTCTACTACGAGGATACAGCTTAGCGTACTCTTCGGCGGTTCTGTAACAGTCAGTTTCTCCACAGGGAGTTAATTCTAATATACCGTGTTCGAGCCTGGCGCTCATAAGAGGGTTCATTATACCGCAGACCACAATGAGTTCATCTCTATCACCCGAACCGCCTTGTGAGCGGGTAAACTTACACATAGGAAGCTCTCCCTGTTGCTGTTTTGCGACATCCGGCGGATTGAATGAACACAGTCCATAAATGTTCATAAAGTCATACGAGACGGAAGCTGTGCTCAGTCTTTCCACGTACTCTCTCACTAGAGTCTTTATCTCAGCCAGCGCTTTATTCCTCAGTTCACAATACAATCTCTTGTACTCGACGTCAATTGAATAATTGAGACTGGACTCTTCTGTATCAACGACTCTATCTCCTGTCTGCTGCAACCTGACTCGTTTAACAGGAGGCTCCCGACAACCATCAATTCGTCCTAGGTCTTCGGCTGTACCGTCTTCGTATTGATCCAACTTAGGTAGCTTTCTGTAACAAGCTTTTATGGCTGTAGCTATAAAGAACATTTCAGGTGTTCCTTTCACAGATCGTGTCGGTAAATGTCCGGGTGCCCACGTAGACATAACTAGATACGATCTCTTTTTACACTATCTGATCAATGAACTAGAGCGGGCCACTGCCGGCAGAGGTCTACTTTACAGTCAAGGGTTGATAGAATGTTTGGTGAAACACAGGGAACTGATATCAGGACCTAACCTGTGGTCTCCGAAGGCTCAAACGTACATACCCTTCGATCAAGACCAACACGGGACGTTTGCAACTCTCAAACCTCAAGGTCCAACTACAATCAATTTCATAGGAAAGTTAGTGCCTGTTTATTGCAGACTGTGCTTTTTGACCGAGTGTCACGAGCAGGCTCGGCTCGTAGGACAAACCCTGTTGGGGTATATGCAACAATCTAGAGCTTTTAGGGGCGAGATTGGTGAGTTTGAAATCAGAGCTCTCCAGTACCTGATAGATAATCTATCAGCATCCCCCCCTCCAGAGTGGGGGGTAGTGGCTAGGTCACCCGATGTCTCGGTTTACACAAAAATCACAGTGGATCTGCTCTGGGCTCATTTAGTCTTACTGTACGCCGGCAATAGAAAGCTCTTGCTGTACAACATTGAGAGATTCTTCGTCAGACCGCAAAACTCACTGCTGTTGTGTCCGAGCGATCTGAGAGCCGCATTGTTTGTTCACGGAAAACATGAGCCTGTCTCTAAACGTAAAGAACGTTCACGGAAATTACAGACCTCACATGCGACAAGATGTCCCACACTGTCACTCGAGAGGAACTCGGGATCCAAGGCTATCAAGTGTAGAAACGGGACTACCAACAGATTACACGAGACGAGATGCTCACGTCTTTGCTGGCTGGGGGCGTTGTGGATTCTCAACATCGAATGCAACAAAAGTGTCCTACATTGGCTTTACAAACCCGAACCGCATAGAGCCTAGTCCCAACGTGCTAGGGTACGCAAGGCCTGAAAACATAGAGCGTGATAAAAACACCTCTGATGTTGCCGAGAACGACAAACTGAGGCTCACTGGTAGCTGCGTGGTCAAACTAACCAACGCCGTGCTTCTCCACGTGCTACATGTAAACACTGTTGGTAACCAAAAGTTTAATGCTGTAGTATACTCTGCATATCGCAGAAGATATGCTAAACTACAGTCCAATACGACCAAAACCAAAAGGTTGAGTAGACTCAGGTTTGTATTTGAGATTGGTATTTTTTGTATTTGGCGAGCGGCGCCGTTTTCGGATATATGAAGATCATACCAGAAACCATTTCGGTGACCAACACTGACCCTACCCGTGGTTCAATTCTGGCTAAAAGGGCTGAGTTTACAATTCCAATGTCAGTGTTGAACGAAATAGAAGACGTTGACAACGTCGTCCGCCCTGATCAGGATCATTTGTCGTGTCCTTGTTGTCGGCTATCTTTTTGTGCTGCAGAGTTTTCGAAACACGCGTTATTTGAAATCGCGTCGAGAGGTAACAAAGTGCCCGCCTGGCAGGTTTTGGATCGAACCGAACGACCTGTATGGATTGTAGACGAGAAAGCGGGCTGGAGCAACCCTATTTACAGACCCCGAGATTCATGTGGTTTACGTGAAATCAAACAAAGTCTAGAGGATCTGAACCTCAAACATTTTGTTTCCGATCAGGAATTCTCTCGAGTTCTCGACATCACGTTTGACTTCATCGTAAAGGAATTGTCCGGGTGAGAATGTTGTCCTACTCATATCGAGTCTATGGTGTCCGACTCGCAGGAGTCGCATCGTTCGAGAGGAGTAAACCAAGAACACGACGGTTCAGTGGTCGAGAACACGTTTGACGTTGTGCACGACGACGTGGTCACATTGGATTGTTTGGTCGGTGTCGCTTTCAATCATGGAGTTTACTCTTTTGTCCAATACAAACCCAGTGAAAAACATAAGCGGTGTGCAGGGATGAGGATTTCTCCTGTTCATCAGATCAACATGTTTCTGGTGACTCTACACGAACAAGGTGTGTCTGTCGAAATGGCGTTGTGTTCACTCCCACCCTACCGGAAAACACTGTGGCTGAGGGTCTCCCTCGCGAACCTAACCGAGCTCAGCTTAGAACCACTGTGGATGATAAAGGGGAGAGTTCAGCTACACGCGAAACGACGTTGGGTGACCATCACAATAGACGACCAGGCTTTGGAAGGATCTAATTCGTTACTCTTATCTAAATCGGACGTTGACTGTACGGAACACCGAATGTCTTCGTTCGAATTGGAATTAACAAATGGTCTAGGAGTTAAATTGAGAGACAGCTCGTCTTGTTATCCTCAAAAACGTACAATGTGTGGTGATGAAAGTGACTCACACTGTAACAAAAAACCCAAACTAATATCAGATGAAGACGGCGTAAACACACAAAGATACTTGAGAGACAGCTCGTCTTGTTATCCTCAAAAACGTACAATGTGTGGTGATGAAAGTGACTCACACTGTAACAAAAA
>JAUMHL010000300.1:0-20013 GCA_032362345.1 Sandelia bainsii | reverse complement strand
ACCCAAACGAATATCAGATGAAGACGGCGTAAACACACAAAGACACACAAGATCATCAGCTCAATCAGACTTTAATAATAGGAAACAACAAACCAGGGATAACTGCACACTAGTTTGACGTCTGAGCCGAGATCCGTCACAGGTTCGCACGGCTCAACTCCGACCGCGGCGGATCTCGCTTCGAGTTTGAACACAATGTGCTCGGCCGTGCTCAACAACCCTCGATCCTTACAATCTCGCCTTAGTGTTTCCAAGGCCAGTCGCGGCTGTTGTAACACCTCTTGCAGAAACCTCCTCACCAGCAGAACCTCCTTACCTTCACGTATCATAGAAGACATCATCTTGCTCAGACTATGAGAGACACTCGCAAACTTGTGACCGGAGACGTTGTCCCCCACTCCGGACTTTGTGAACACGTCGGGTAACTCGTTTATGTTCAACCCAAACATGTCGAATTGGTGATCTCCAGCCATAAAACGAGAAAGATTGTCAACCATAGGCTTCCCAAACGAGTTGCCTGCTACCGAAAAGCCGGATTGAGTCTGCTCCCCGCGAGAGGCGATCACCGCATCTGCTAAGTGTGTCAAGGAAGACCGATCAGCATTGGCACTGGTGCAGAGGTGTCTATTGGAGGCCACCGTGAGACCCTCTATGATTTTATGAAAAAGGGTCGCCCAGCTTTTCACGGTGTGATGTACTCTTTTAGCCAAAGTCGAGACGTTAGAACCTGATGTCCAACAGCTATCCTATGTAGATATGTGACTGTAGAGTACTCCGTTGACCAAGGTTGTCACGAGACCGGTTCTTGTATCGTAAAAAGCAAGACAGTTCGGTGCCTTACATTCGGGAACGACGGGACATCGACCGTGTTCAAAAGTCTTCATTACACCCCATAGAGCCACTGTGGCTATTTTCAATTCAGTTTCCTTAATCGGATCCATTCTCAGGGTAACATCGCGATCGATCCAATCTCTGATGATTTTACACACCACCGAGGCTTGGGTCTTGGGGACAGAATTGCTCATCAACATCTTCAACGTATCTACCAGTTGCTCGAGGGGTACTTGTAACATGGAAGGCAACGCTTGTTCGTGAGCTTCCCGCTCCTGAACAGCTTCCTGCGCTGCATCAGGTGGACTGAGGCCATCGTGTACAACAGTGAAGTGTGATTTTCTTTGTTGATCAGCACGTGTTACACGTCGCCTGAAATTTACACGACCTGCGTCGCCAGATGTAGACGCTGACCATCTCTGCTCTTTGGAACAATGTACGGGTTCACGGTGACAATACCGATCTCCATGAACAGCAGGATTACGGGAAACTAAATTCATCACCGCCGCGTTACCCGAAAGACCCGTCCCCAGAACTCTGATTTTCTTCCAGGGTACAAACATACAAGGTACGAAACCAGCCAAAACCGTCCACCGGATCATATTTCTCAGTGTAGTCTTGATGTGTTCGCACACACGGTTAGACGAGTAGTAGTTTACAAGGTATCTCACCAGACAAGTCGCACTATCACTGTTGCTCCCCAATACGTTGTACAGTAAAAGTTCAACCGAAAGCGTGGGGCTGAACGTGTTGACAATCTCTTCTATCGCTATGGCGAACTGAGGATCTTCGCTCACGTAAACCCAAGAAGTAAGGTCGCGGTGCACGGGTATCAACCCATACTGTTCGTAGTCCACAACCTCAGGCCGAACTCTACTGCATTTACGACGACGTTCGTATCTCACAAAACTCTCGAGACTGGAATCATCCCGCCTATGTCTCAAAGCTATTTCAGCTAATTCGTTCTCTAAATCAAAAGGTGATTCTTCTGCTCCAGTCATGTCGACATCAGCAATGACCCATCTTGTGATCATGTATGGTTAACGATAACAACATTGCACATCGCCAACCCTGTCTCACGTGACAGCACGCAGCGCAAGATGTTCTGTCTGTTATTTAGAGCACTTTGTTGCCTGTGCAGCAACAGACAACCTTTTAACGGGAATGGGGCAGACTACTACTACCACGAAGACAGTGTTTATAGTAGCAGCGATGACGACGAGGATGACGAAGAAGACTACGATCGCCTAAACGAAATACGAACCAGAGCGCTCAAGTTGTCCAGGATGAAACGCGAGGCGATCGACGCAACTACGGATGTCATAGCGGCTGAAAAATTGTTACGCCACAAAGGGGACGTATCGAGTTTACTAATGTACTACGATCAGTGTTCTCAAGAAATGACACGGGCTTTAAACAAACTGCCGGTTGCATCACACGGGGCTCAACTCAAGGGACTGCAGCGTTTGCGCAAAGGAGCACGGAATACCCTTGTGTGACCGAGACCAGGCTTACACTTTCTCAAAGCTCACCTCGTACCAATAACGGATAACCATAGCCAATATCGTAAATATGGACCCCGGCAGTTACAAATTAAAACCCTTGGAAATGGTCACAAGGTTGATCAAGGCGCCCGGGTTTTTAAGTAATCCAAACGACACATTTGCTGAATATATCGTTGATAAGGTGATAAGGGCTTCGGCTACCAACAGTTCGATTTCAGCCGAGGCTACCATATTGATATCCCAAGCTCACATGGGGGTCGCTTTGTTTAGACAACAGAGAGAGACAAGCCGCCTGCTTGCGGGTTTCGTGTACAAAACCATGATCCCCGACGATACAGTACCCACGGATACGAAATTTCGCAGATGTTATATGATCACAGACCAACGAGAAGCGCAGCACGGAACCTACGACACCATCACGAATGGAGTGCAGACCAAGGAATACAGTCAAGAGTTCAAACCTACGCCCAGGGTCATCACAATGCAATTCGGAAGTCTGTTGAGTGTCACGCTACCTTCGGTGGCGATAGATCTGATCACAAGAGAACTGAACAGGGTTAGCACTTCATGGGAACTAACCAGAACTATCGAAGTGTTGCAGTACTGCGCAGCTCAGCCGAGTTTAACGGACAGAATATCCCAGAAAATCAAGACTTCGAGTCGAGCTGAGAGGTTGGATTGTGTGTTGACCATGGTGGAACTTATGTGTGGCATGGTCAATATTCACCCCGAATCTTTCCTCTGCGCTTTAGAAAATGCTCGAAGAGTACTCGAGAGCGACAGACCCGAAGTTGTCATCATGGGAGACAGCCTATTTCGTACAATATCTCAGAAAAGCAACAACGGTCTGTGGGGACACATTGTGAACGAAGACACAGAAATCACACCGGAATTCTCCGTGTACACCATGACCAACGAAAGCGCAACAACCTCAGGTGGCTACGACTTCACCATGAGAGAAGTTACTCAACGAGGACTAAGCGAGAAGGGTCTTCCTTTTGCAAGCGAATCGGCTTTTCGGGATAACGCCACGAACATGAGAGTGAACTACATAAGGTTGGGCGGTGGTCCTATGGACAAGATCCCCGTCGTGCATGTCGATGGAGTGCAAATGGAACACGGTGTCAACAGAAACACCTCCACTGAACACAAGACATTCTGTAATTCAGACGGGTTCAAGTGGGAGTATTTCACAGTGGGATGTACGGCGCCGGCTCTTGGTCAGATCAACCCCTACCATGTACTTTCTAGTAAAGACTCAGAGGAACTCAACTACAAGCAACTGGCACAACGGTCACCTTCCGTCTCGTACATACACCGCTACGACGGAGCTGTTGTAAATGTCACTCTCCGTAACCTCCATCCTGTGGGTAACCCGAAAGAACTATTTGCTCGCAGCCGGAGAGCGAAACTTCAGAACGAGATAAACAACGTAATAGCGGGAGATCCAAATGTAATCACCCTGGATAAAATGATCGATCTGGCACAAACCAAAGATTGGTACACGAAAACAAACAACCCTGCATCTTTACTGGAATTTGACACTCGCAATATGGTAATACCAAATCGAAATGGCTCTGGGTCCAGACCACCTTGGATTGTGAGACCTCGCGTGGCTCTGTTTAACACATCCTCTATGAACAACATAGAAAACGAAATAGCTCAAATCGGCAGTGAGTTACTGACTCACTTTGGATGTGGCAAACACGCCCAGATTCTAGCGGACAATTTAGCCTTTATAGAGGAAGCGTTACATTGGGACAGGGGTCTAGAGACGATGGTCGACATGAGACTAGGTCTATATGATAATGCTCGAATTGCTGTTTTTGATAACGACGATTGGACCAAAACAAGGCATTATTGGTCTTGGTTGGCGGACCCAGTGTGTGCAGTCGGGATTCGACGTGTACTCTTAGAGAAGGAGAATGATGATCGACTACGTCCCGCGGAACGTACTGTGTTGATGCAACTGGATGGACTGATAAACGGTATAACGTCCCTGTTCAACGGTGTGGTTGGGAAAAGAGACAATTCTGTGATAGCGTACATGTTTCCATTTTACCTACACACATGTACCGACGCGGCACGAAACACCATTCGAGGCTACCCGTTTGAATTCACCAGGGAAGAAGTTGACTACTGTAATTTAATGTACTGGGTCATACTTCCATCAATGGGAGCTAAAGTCTATATTCGCAACTCACAGGGCGTTAACATTGAGTACAGCGACGTTGTATACCAAAACGGCGAGTGTAACCTCACCAATGAATTAACCTTGTCAGCTGAGGAAATTCTCACAGTACCCCGTTTGCCCAACAATTGTGTGTTCTCTAAGGGTAACCCTAGAAACCTAATAGACGTTACACATTTGTACGAACCCACCTCAGCTCAGTCTCGGTGTTCAGACGGCGGACTACACCCGACGTCCGTAGTCACGTACATGTGGGCTATGAGAATACAGAAGCTTGTAAATGTGACCAACAATCTGGCTAAGGTGCTACTCGGTATTCATTACAGCACTCTCTTGACACACAAAGTTATACAGGAACATTACGACACGGAATACTATTCCGGTATGTCTTACTTGATGTTCAGAGGACTGTGATTCACAGGATGTGGGATTACGCTCATGCAACAAAGATCGGCTTTGTACACCCTGGGCACAGGGATAATCTGCAAACCCACCAGTCACAACACTCATCAGGTCCACTCTGTGAATCAGTATTGTGAGTCGGTGGTTATACCCGAGACGCTGGAAGCTCCGGGTTTGCACATCCCTAACCTCTACATGAAAGACCTACAAGGAGGAGATGTGCAGATCAACACGCAAAGTCCCTTTGATATGGTGATAGCGGACGCGTTCAACGGATTCTGTCCAGAGTCAGAGAGCGCGAGCGGCTATCGCAGACCTTATATCTTCACGACAGGTCGGTCTGAAAGACTCAATGGACCTGTTGTTCGAGATCCCAGACTGCGAACCGAAGGGTACACCTGCATGCCAACTCTATTACACCCTTTCAGTTCGGTTCTCGCAACGAAACCCAAACACTCTGCCAGACACAGACACGGAGAGGAGAGCAATCACAAACTGTTCTGTGAAACGCATCATATCGCAGAGTATGACAAAGGAGTGTTGGATTCCATAGGAGACCCCTTTAGAGACACCGTAGATAGAGCTAGCGGCAACAAGAGAGTTACACACATCATGCACAAAGAGTTGGGAGTAGCCTTCTGCGGTACTTACGGTGTAGGCTTCACATCGGACAAAAAACTTATGTGTGTAAGTGACAAAACTATAGAACCGCTGGTCGACAGGCTGGCTCCAAGAATCAGCGGGACCGGCTTGTTCGCATGCAATCCTATGAGCACGACACACAGACTGATCAACCCTATCTTCAACAGAGTGTTTGAAAGTAGCCGATATTCTCGCACTCTTGAATGTTAAGCCCCGTGCGTCATGGTAACGTGCAATGTCGCGTCTACAAAAAGGGTTGTCGAGTAGCTTAATCGACGGAGTGTGCACCTTAACGGATTTTGTGTTATCGTGTTGTATCAACTTTTTCACCTCCTTGTACATGCATCCCATGGAACAAGAGAATCATTTGATATTGATCCGGAAAAAAGAGGAAGCTAAAGTCGACATGGCCATACACACTGTTTCGAGGTCTATTGTCAGCTTAGACGCCAGCATAACTATACTCAAAGAGACAATGAACGCCAGTGTCGACAAGCCCAAGGAATACAAGAAATACAAGAATGAATTACATTATAGGGAAAAGCAGAGGTCGGACCTTTGTTACTTACTCGGAGCTCTGAGAGGACGGCTTGATGTTCATAAATTAATCGGAGCGGTTAAGATCCTGGCCGACAATGTGGGACTTCAACTCGACGCTTCAGCTTACATCAATCGGCAAGTGTTGACCTTAGCCGTACAAAGAGACTTGGACGACGCCAGGGAACCCGTGACAAAAGTTAGCGTAGAGGACGCCTATAATGAATACCATGTGTCAAATAGAACAGCTACGATGGTAAATGTGGTGTGAGGACAGGTTGTCATGCTTCTGATTATATGTATAACATGATTGTTTTTTTTTGTGTGACATGTGAACACTGACTGCATTGTACATATATATACACTGGTCTTTATTATTAAAGTTCGAACACAAAATACCAAGAGATGTAGTTTTGTTTAGTTTTTTTTATTAGGAAACATATTCCGGAAAATCATAAAACTGCATTATAGCAACTGTTACTCAAGTTTATCTTTTCGCACCATTATTACAATCTTACAATTGTACAGTACAACAAACACTGAGGTTGTAATTATAACAGGTATAGTCCACAGAGGGTCCGCGTTCGCTTCACCAGACCATGTCTTAGTTATGATCACACCAGAAGTATTCAGCGAACATGTGTACTTTGTCTTGTCGGCTGCGTCCGCGTCGATCGCAACCAAAACTTGAAAAGTCCCATCTCCGTTTGGCCTTACACCAGTGTTCACCGAGTACTGTTTGCTATCAATCGAGGTGCCGTTGTGTACCCCAATATGCAAAACGGCAGAGGTCCAAGGTAAACCTGTTGCCCAGCACAGTAGGCGTGTCGCACGGTCGCTCGTGCGACTGTGGATCGTGTAGACAAGAAGCTCCTGAGTTGTCACATCTGACTTTGAAAGCTTCCGCTCTCGCAATTCAACCGTTTCAATTAGGTTCTTGACACACTGTGTTGTGAAGTACCACTCGATGTATTTCAACAGTTGATCTGCGGCATTCCATTTTCTGCTAGTCTGGTACGCCGCCTCCATATGGGGGATGAACATTTTCGTGGCAAAGTCAAAGCTTATAAATGTTCTCCCATCGTAAGCGTAGGTGTCCCATGCATTGCGAAATTCCCATGTTCCATTCGCGTGATTGTGTGCTTCGCAGCCATGGTAGGCCTGTAGGATGTGATTGTCTGTGTCATTGAGTCTCAACCTGGTTCTCAGTATTTCTGCGTTACAACCATACCACAGCTGTTTGAGTCTACGGGATTTCGTCCCTTCTGCCCAAAAACTGTCATCTCTAATATTCCAAGACTGTTTGGGTATCTTCACACGAATGTCACTGTCGTAGTAGTCTACGACAACGCCATCGAGTGTGGTCGTAGCAGAAAACTGATGTGCGCCGGGTACCTTTTGGGGAGTTATAAACATGTACTTGAATATCAAGGAATGTGTGCTGCATGACACCGGAATCGGGTTTGCTGCCAACGCGAATATAATCCAAAAAAGTGCCATGGTGACAATTCGGTGTAGGAGAGCTTGGTTCAACATTGTACTATATCTTTCTAGTTATAAACAAAGCGCTCCGACCGTAGCGTCCGACCGACCATAATGTTATACGCGAGACAAAGTTATCTCTACACAGATCCACCAGCTGTTGATTTTGTAGCAATATACTGGTGCCTTTGTGTACCTGCAAGGTGACGGAGTATATATATATATATAACTATTATTGTCTGGAAAACATACACTCACTAGGAAATGAAAACAGACCAAGAGACACGTGTCACTGAATTCCATTTTATTCGTACAATATCACAATATAAGTAATGACCGGTACAGGATTAATGATTCTCAAGGAATGTCTTGTATTTGTAGTCTCCTATATTTTGAGCAGCGGTTTCGTCTTCGTTATGACGGCGATAAGTTTCAATGCTTTTGTCCAACTGAGCAAATACCTGCATCTGGCCGTCTTGGTGGTTTGACATACTTTTAGGTTTCATGTACGGATGTATAGTCTTATTGCTTAACACCAACCCAGTTTTATCTGATAACAGTTTAGGTTTCCAAGGTTTACTGGGGACATCTCTTTCCACCTGCGGCATTGCGGTTTGTGGCTTACGCGAGGTGATATTAGAGTCGTCCGAATCACCGTCGGACTCGCCATCGACGAGGTCGTCATCGTAAACACTTTTCGATTCGTATCGTCTGGGATCCTTACTTTTGCGAGACTGTTTCTGTTTAAGGTGGTCACCTGGCACAACCGTGATACACTCTGGTCGAACTGTTGTACTCACAACAACGGGATCGGTTGTCTTGCGAGCCTGTTTCTGTTTGGTCAACTTGTCCTTACTTTTATTGGATGCAGTGTGACTCTTAACCTTGCAAGGCCGCCACTCTTTCCATTTGTCCATGGCGTATTTGCTAACGCCGCTCCGCATGTTAACCTTATAAGGATGATGGAGCATCACTTTCACGTAACCCCTGCTGTCAATAAGTTCCTGACATAGTTGATACACACTATCAGTGTGACACAAGGGGATTGTTTTCGAACGGGACCCTTCGCTGTATGTTAGATATGTCAGTCCTTTATACACGCTGGCGAGTTGAGCATATAGGACTGTGTCGTCGCGCCTTGTCAGAGAGATTTATGAGACGACACCTTTCTTGTCGTCTGATACATTAAACCTGAGAGCAGTTTTCAAAGGTTCAGCTAAGTCTGGAACCTCACCACCCCGATACACGCCGTAGTGAAGCTGTACGACTTGCATGAAAAGTGTACGATTTAGGAACACTCGGCTAATAATCTCACCATCATCATCGTCGTCATCATCAAAACCGGTGTCGTCATAACCACTACACCTGGCACCATTATAACCATAGAAGGTTTGGTCACAATCGTCATCATCCCAGGATACATTATTCATATCCTCGCCGTTATTCGCATTAGCAATGTCATTAGCGTTATCAACGTCATCCACATCGTCAGTCACATCGTCGACTACATTTCGGAATCGGCTAACACTAAGGAGTATAGTTCCCTTACTTTGAACACATGTTTCGGCAGAAGCGTAGTGCTTTCCACAGCCACGCTTAACACATGGAATCGCAGCCATTATTGCAACGTGTACAAGTAAGTGTGTATTACTAGACGCGTACATGGTATACTGTTAATATTATACATACATTTCCTTAGATGCGCGCTACAGTGTTGTTTCTAACATTTTTCGATGTGAAGCGGCGATTCGAAAAACCCGGAGGTTCACATGGTTGGGATTTATCATGGTTGGGGCTTAACGGTGTGGTCGGATGGAAGGTTTCAATATAACCACTCACACGGCACACCAGAGTATAATAGCGACGTCACCAGACCTTTATCACAATGGCAGACCAAGAAACCCATCGTGTTTACGAAGGTTCCGTGTGTGTGGTTCGTGAGATCAGAGACGTACAAGGGGTTGTAACCAGCCTCTATTGCAATTCAATAATCAAAGGAAAGTTTGAATTTTTTTGTGCATCCAAATTTGAGAAAACCACATGTGTATATATGTACGCCACCGGAGGATATAGAGTCGGCCCCAACCGACATAGTTGTCTCGAGAAACCAATCGTCCGTACGCTTCGGAGATCTCACGTACATGACATCCAAGGGGGATGTCTGTGTCTCCAAGACACTTCACGGGTTATCAGTTGGCTTTGAAACGCCTGTATACGGAGGATTGGGTGTGCGTTACGATAGGGAATTTGATAGCGTGGTGGTGTACGTTGACAATCAAGTACCCAGTTGTAAATTACACGAAGTGTGTATCGTGGCATCAAATCTCATGTCACCTGATTTCATAACTAAAGACTGTGACACTGAACATCCGAAGACAGGACACCTAAACAGAGAGGGTTACACGAAAATTGAACCTGATGAAGATGGACTCATCGAGAACATCTATGTCAAAGGATCCATGATAGTGGACCACTATGTCCATTTAAATAAAGCCGACACTCCTCTCGGCTGGTTTTCAGGCGAACACTCGCAGCATTGGTATCAACCACACAGCTCTACCGTGACCCAGGAAAAACAAAAGACCATGGCGATTGCCAGAGCTGGCGACATTGTCATATCCATAGGGACGGCATCTGTGTTGTTCGCCGCCAATGGAAATATACATACGAGTGGACCCGTTTGGGGTTTGGTGATTCAAGGGGTACCATGCAGACCTATAGTTGTATTTGTTTGATGCCCTGTTACTGTAAGATGTCAATTGAGGGTTTTCGGTACATACTCGGGAACCCTTTGTTTTATATGACTCAATAAATGTTTCCAACAAGACATTTTGGTGTTCATATAGTTTCTTTTAATTGAACAACGTAATGACAAATAATAACACAAACCTACGAAACACACAAGGATCTAATTTAGTACCTGTACAGTATAGACAAAAATACACAAAGTAATATGGTATGTTTGTATTGTGAATGTATGTGATTATAGTATGTTTGTATTGTGAATGTATGTGATTATAGTAGTTTTGATCTTCTTTTGTAATTTGTGATCACAACACCTCCAGCTCCGTCTCCTCTGCCTCCTCCACCTCCACCACCACCACAAAAATACATGTATGCTATTCCAGCTGATAGAGCGGTGCACCAAGACATGAGGATGGCCACAGACGTCCACAGAGCGGCGTCACTCGCAAATCCCGAAAGCCACCCTCCAAATGTTACTCTGCTACTGGTTATAGCGTTATAACGCTTGTCAAAGTCTTCTAGGCTCTTTGTGATATTGTCCAAGTCTTCCTGTACCTCGACGAGCTTAACACTGGTGTTTATCGCCTTGACCAGATCGAACTCGGGTACTCCGGGAACATCCTTCAGTAGATCAGCGAATGACACAGGTCCGTCTGATATGTGTGGTCTAGAGAACGGTTTTAGTGGAGGCGATTCAATTTCCACCTCAGCCGAACCTTCCATCCAGGTGATTTTATTGTTTCGATAACACACACCACGATGACAGGGAGAGCACACGGTTTTACATTCATTCGGATCTCGAAGACATCGCAGGTATCTTTCATGACGCTCAGGCTTATGACAGTATTTTCCGTGGCACTGCGAAGGTTCGTAATACTTTCCGTCTATCAGCCATACATTGTAATCGGGCCAACAGGGGACGTTGTCTGTGCTCATCTTGGGTGTAGGTATGATTCCCCTGACAACGGTCTTCTCTACGGTCCCTGGTATGGAATGTACTATGAAGAATTTTCTATTCTTGTATAGAGCTGTGCCAACGGTTGGGAATTCCGACAAACCGGGATGTTCCTGCATAACGGTCATACCACTGGGGCAACTACCCGATCACCTTGTAGATATTTCCCGTAAACACCCCTGGCCATGAACTTGGTGTGCATAGCGGCCTGCAACATCTGATGGGTGACACTCTGCATCTGGGCGTACCACATTTGATAACTAGCCATGACAGAGAATTTAACATTGGTGTCACGCATAGCGGCCTCTGTGTTCCTTTTCATGGTGTCCCTTAGCAATGCAAAGTTACTGTTTTCTATATCACTATTCTTTTTCATTTTCATCTCCTGTTCGTCTATTCGGCCGTTGACCAGATTGATGTTAGTATCTAGCTTGTTGCTAACTTCCACCAGCGTGTTCGACACGGAGATGTACGAGGTCTTTACCTCGTCCAATTGTTCCTCCACTTTGTCTACTCTGTTAGAAACGTGCCACGCTAACCCCAAGCCCACCCCTCCAACTAAAAAACCTAGAAACCTTCTATTTCTAACAGGAGCGCCGTTAGGTCTATCCAACCAGGGAAACGGCGCGTTGTCGGGTATCTCGTACACCCTGGCTTTCTTTTCTTGAACAGCCAATTCCTCAAGACCTTCTCTCATGAGCTCGCCGGCTCTCCGGGCGTCGAGTCGCACAGCCTTCCGTAATCCATCCTGCAACTGCTATCCCCTCCGCATATGGCGATAAGACATGGTTGCAATGCGCTTATATCATAATTAACACAGCTAACATTTAGGTTGATGTAATCAATACCCGGGGTGAAATTGGACACGAAATACAGAGCTTCTACGGGTTTTACAATCACCCCGTATTGAGACTCTATCACGGGTTTTTCAATCGTATAGCCGTCATCCACAAAGACGAGATTCATACTATGTGTGCTGTCTCCGGAATTGTGCGCCGTGCACACTTTATTGACCGGAGGGACATATTCTACAACCTGATCCGAATCTAAAATACCCACCATGTAGTGGTTCTTGTCCGTAGTAGGGATTAAAGTGTTGATGTTTATAGCAATCTGAGGAGGTTTTGTCGACACTTTGGCTTTTCGACTGGGTTCTCCCGGGGTGCACGAATCTAGCTTGTACACGTCAGCGATGTATATCTTCTCGTAACTGGTGGCGTGCATTTCTTTGTAGGCTTCCTTGAATACTCCTAGTGCCCCATGAACAGCTATAAGTCCCGGGCATACGATCCTATTGCTTAGTCCAATAATGTATTGCGGATCAAGACAATTTTTCGACCCAGACGCGGGGTCTTTGTACGGGCTTTCAGGCACCGAAACTACAACGTCTTGTATTTTAACGACATCACCCGCTGGCGACCTTCTGGTTCTAACTCGAAATGAGTCGCTTGGTACACCTGATATACCGGCCGCTGTTTGTTGCCTCTTCCAATCCCTAAGTCTATGCACCGCCGACGTTATACCCAATATAGCGGGAGTGTCAGATCTGACCCCCCTTCTAAAGTCTGAATCTACTGGCGTTATGACAAACTGATTTATTCCAAATGCAACAGCTATCAACTCAGGGTGTTTTAGTGTTTTAGTGTTTAGTGTTAGTGTTTCGAACGAGGTCGATGTTACAGTGATGTTCACCATAGCATTCCTGGCCCATACAGCCTCGCTGGATCCCGAGCAACATTTAGTGTTGAGATCTTCTTCGCATTTCAACACCGTGTTACTTTCCATGTCAGCCAGTGTAAGTTCGCTTATTACCTCCGTGGAAGATGTGCTGTGCTCTAAGGAACTGATTTTAAGCCCCCCCGTTAGAGACAGAGTGAAGATTACTCTGTTAGCAGGAACGCCTTTTCTCAACAGAGTTAAGACGTATGCCATGATACCATCTGATGATCCTTGTCCTCCTCGTGTCCACATGTTCTGACAGTGTCCATTTTGTTTCATGTCAGCTTTACCTCTAGGTGTCACAAAGGCCTCGAATGCTTGCAGCTGAGTGAAGTCTATTTGAGTCACTAGTTCTTTTGAGCCTGGTAGTCTGAGAAAAAGCTTATTTGCTTGTGCTCTGATCAACGCAGAAGCTAGAGCCTCTGCTGTCTTGGTGAAATCTGTGCGTAGCCAACTATTTCGCTGACACGCGGTAACACCCCATTCACTCGCATCCAGCATGATAGCTATAGAATGTGTAGCTATCCTTATTTTGGCTAGTGTCTCTGCAACCTTTGTCACCGTAGAGTGAAATGCTCTTGAGGTAGAAGAAAACGGAATGAGACACTCATCCAAAGAAACTCCCATGATAACATGGCCGGTTTCGCTAACTGTGTGAAACGTAGCCACATCTAAATCGAAGGAGAGGTGTGTCGAATTGTACACACTTCGGTCTAGTGATATAACCGTAGCATCGCAAGACGAAGGTTCTATGAAGTCTCTTATTTCCTTCGAAGTGGGGATACACGAGGGATCTCGGTTTTTCAGATTTGACTTGCTTGACAGCTCGCATATGGCGATCGGAGCAGAAGCCGATCCGTCTGAGTTAGTTATACCAACTGGATTCTTGTCCGAACCCCCTATGCAGAACCTGTTGCCCTCAGAGGTAAAACAGTTGTCCCCCAATTGAGTGTAACAGGAACCCAAGGACTCCGTGTCACCAAGCCCCACGTATGTAAGCGTGCACGCATACGGAGAGTTGCGAATGGTCAGGACTTCATCGGCATCGGGCCACTGCCTATTTTTCTCAGTCGCATGCAACGTTCGTTTTAAGAGTTTGAAACTCGCACACTGAGGATCAGTCCCGCAGTTTACCGTGGGATCTTCTCCAATGTAATAATCTCTGTTCTGTGGTTTCGCGTGAAGCATGATGGAAATTTTGTTCAGAGGCGTATTTTTGACAACTCGGTCCGAACATCGAAAACCTCCGGGTATTTCCAGACAGGAGAATTTATCTAATTTGTTAACATATGCACCTAACATCAGACATTCGGTTTCACATTTAGCAAGGTCTGCAGCAGAGGACTCTCTGATGGGTCTCCAATTGGCATATACATTCCCGGGACAGTAGTGTGTACACCAATCATTTGTGGTGTTTTTAGCCACCGTCAACGCGAAACTGCTTCGGGTTTTGCCTTGGCACCAGCCGGTTTGCGTGTTACACGAACTCACCGAAATCCACACGTATGGAGCATAACCATATGGCTCGTTATCTGTCTTGATTGTATGCGGGAAACTGCCTGTTACGCAGTAGAGTAGCCAAAACACAACTAACACCAGCAACGAATACGACCTGCTTATCAGGTCAATCGTCATATTTTGAAGCACTCCGACTACATTATCCTCCACATTGGCGGTGTGACTCAAGTGGACGTTTACTTCTTGAGTAAACGTGTGGTTACACGAGATCAAATAATCTCTGACCTCGTGTGGTAAAAGGACTTTAATGGAATCTAAAGTGTTCTTGTCTAATTGACACAAAGGGCACTTTTCTGGTGTTTCACACTGAATATCAGCTATGTCCGCGTGCTGTGTGGCGTTAAGATTCATGTAAAGCATTGGATATTGCTTCTGTATTATCCGGTCTTCTCTGTTGACGTTGTTTGACTCTGTTTCGAATAGTCGGCGCTGATCGTCGGGTTCGGGAAACATGTTGAATACGGGGTCCGACAACATAGCTTGCGAGTAACCCGGTTGTTCTGAGGACGGACTCCGCTGTCGTTTGCGTCTAGATGAACACTGGGTTGTTTCGAGACACAGCTTAGGGTTACTAATAGAAATGGCAGGTCGACTGCTCAATAAACTCGCATCAGAACCAACAGACTCACGAACGCGGTTCGCCGGTCCGCTCAGCGCAAGAGGTTCCTGTGTCATTACAGGTGGTCCATGTAGAGTCGCTTGTCTACGCACAGCTGAGAGTCTGGTAACGTCCCGTGATGATGAACGATGTGTTGTTAAATGAGAGTGAACCTCAAGTCGAGAATCGCGACTCATGGTCAGTTTCTAACGTGGCGAATCCCTGTGTACTTGGCTTTGTTGAGAGTGCCAGAGTCACGGTGTGTGGAGGACTACTCGCCGCTTGTGCCCGAGTCGGTAAATGTTGTGTGCATCGTACCGCTAACAGGAACATAATAGCTATAGTGAATAGTAGACATTGTAAATGGTGAACATACGTCTGGGAACCACAGTCACGAGAGTAATTTTGATCACTATAACACTAGGACGTACTTATGAGGATTATTTCAACTAAAGTCTTCTGACGTGGTGAAATTGGCGGAACTGATTTCGGAACTAACGCGTACTAGAGGATCGAACGCGACGACCATCGGGCTTCCCTTTACATGTACTCCTCCGTATTGTACGGTGGAGAACGTGACGCATATCTCTAACGCTGCGCTTGTGATACTGCTAGAATACGACGGTGAGTTCGTCTGGGGGGACAATCTCATATTTAACACAAAGATAGAAGGTGTCTGATAATCACGAACCTACAACCGTAAAGACCATGGCTGACACTGGAATCGGACCTTTGGTGAATTGTGGATCACGAGTCGGACCCGTGTTTAGTAAGAAAGACAACTGTGCTTTCGTCAAAGTTAGTCACCTTGACACAAAGAGAGCCGTGATAAACACAGACAACATGACCCTAGTGCAATACGTGGAAAAAGCTGACTATCCTGATGGGTCGCTCGAATCCGACCAAAGTTTATTCGTCCCCATTTTCTGTAAAGAATGTTACGGAACCGAGGACGGTGACTACACAGAGGCTCTGGATAACGTCACCTCATGTGGAGCCAAGGGGTTTATCGTTGGCATGTGTAGTGTGTTTGGGGTTGCGGACAACGAAACATACCCAAACTCTAGAAAGGACTTTATGGTGGGTAACGACATGTCATTTTCCGGAGCGTGTCAACCTCAACCCGGTAGGGTCTTGTTCATGCACAAGGCCGACAAAGAAATCGGTAGAGTCAAGTGTTACTGGCACGTACACAGCAGGTCGACGAACAAGACGTTTCTCTACTGCTGCGTTGTGTGTCACAACACAGAGTACGCTTCTGGTGTACTGGACCCTGACATGAACATGGGCTTTAGTTTAGGTACTGTGGGAGATAACGGATCTGGTCCCGTCACGGAGGAATGTAGCTTGGTCTCAGTTCCCATGCGACCCGGTTGTTTTTGTGTAGTTGTGGAACCGAAAGACCTTGCGTCCTCTATGATCAGAATGGGGTTTTCAAGTTTGAAGAATTACACGTTAGACGCCGGAGCCACACGTGGAACCGCCGACGGTAAATCTGGTACACGTTCGCAACACGAAGATTTCACGACAACAGTGCAGTCGTTAAAGAAAGTGGTGTTAGATCAAGCTACCGAAATGCGAGTGCTCAAAGATGTTTAAGAAGCGATGAGTTCAAAATAATCTATTTACTCGTATATTAAAAAGTCCTTGTGACAGCGACACGTTATTCACAATTAACGGAGCCAAGGAATTTACGAAACGCACCGGATTGCAAACCAAACTCTGTGCCGGTATTACACCTACTGACGAACACACAAACCCAGAGACGGATCCGTCTGACACTCCGGCCCCCGATCAACAGGAAATGTCTCTTACCCAAAAGCAAATAGATGACATCATGAAGTTGGTACAGCAACAGCAGCAACAGAGCACACCGCAGATCCAACCGCCGGGTTTCCAGAATGTCATGCATGTACCCCAAGCTCCTTTGATGCAATGGCTTCCTCAGTATCAGAGTCCTTACACACCAAGTCCCCACCACCAATACAGCGGATACACATACCCAATCCATCAACTCGGCCAACCCGACGTCCCGGGAGTTCACCCACCATCTAATCAGAAACACAACGAACACGCATTCGACCTTGGACAGTTAACCGAGGATCAAAGGAGAAAGATAGCTGTGGATTATAACAAAGAGGAGTCTGATAGACAAGCTGTGTCGCTTAAACAACAGGAGAAAATGATCGACTCGATCAAGGCTAGCATAAGAGATGTCATATTGGAACAGCAACGTGTATCGGACCAGGATGCCGACAAAACGCTGCAAAGCCTGGCCAAAGATACTCCGTATAAACGCGTTCGCAAACAGGTCCATGTGGAAGACTCTAATGATACTGACATTGTGAGTTTGATGCAGGAATTGCGCGAACTCACCAAGAGTATATCAAAACGTGATAACGTCAAATGCAGTCACATTGCAAACAATGTCATCGAAGACATGGACACAGAAGCTGCACAACCATCCGCGATCGATGAGACGCCTCAGGTTCAGCAGTCAAACACGGTGACGGTAAAACAACAAGCTGGATACACACCATCAAGCCAAAGACAGAGCACGTCGACTTTGGATCCCTTGTCTGAATTTATAACAGCGGTTGTAACTAAGAACTGAACCAGTCGTTGTGATCGACGTGCTTGTCTATGCTTGTGTTACGTTGGATGTACTGATTACGAGACGATGGTTTTTTTAATAAACAGTTGTGTATATAAACATGTCGCTGCTTGGTTTCGTTATTGTCTAGACTCTTACTTGGGTTTCGCAAATTAGTTTATTTTTGCTACATTTAGATATCATAAACTGTTTACGCTTTAACAAAACATCCTACAGCCATATATCAACGATACATCAGTTCAACTCGTGGAACTATGGCACACGCAAATTCTATTTGTTACATGCTCAATGTACAACCTGTACAACCTGTACAACCCACCGGGAATGTGAGAAACGGACATGATCTGACCCTTGTTCGTGTCGACGCCGACCAAGATCTTGACCACGAAGATCTGATCGCTACAGGTTTGACTTTCAGATGTCAGTGGAACAACATGGCATTAGGAACGTTGTGTTTCAAACACGTGCCCTCGCAAATACTCGAGGGGGTTGAACACAAACCCCGTGTCGGCGATGTCTGTGTCAGATTCACACCTGTGACGGGCCGCGTCGATCAACACGCAAGTATCGTCGACCTCTATAATAGCAACGTAGCTAACGGGAGCGCTTTGATAGCGCAAAAGATCATAAGTTCGTACCGTGGAATTGAGGAACTACACATACCCTCTATACCTATCCACATCCTTGTTTCCGAATGGAACAAGTCGCTTTTTCGTTTTCGCGAATTGGTCAGATGTTCGCATGAAAACATGGGTGATCGTCGTGACACTGTGATATGTAACGTCACGACACGTGCTTACAAAAACATACCAGTTACTGGTGACCATTTGTGGTTCGCGGTACATTGCATAGTGTCAAAACCCCATCTGGTCAAGCAAGTCCTACAGATCGTAGGGTCCAACAACTGTTACACAGGAGAGGTTCAAGCTACAACTGTGCCTCGTGACTTTGGCGATACCACGTCTGGCATCAGACTGTATTTAATAGCAAAATCTGTACCGCCAACCGGCAACGATTGTACTGTTCTAGGTGCGCATTCCGGAGTGACACTGGGTCTCATCTGGGCGATAGATGAAGACGAACTACACGACCACCTTCGCAATGGTACAAATTGTCATTATCTACACGTCGGCACAGAACATGGAAACACGTTCAGATGTAACGGCTTCAGCCAATGGCGGTACTACAATCGACCTGTATTCAATAGGATGGTCGAAATCGGTCTGGATGTCTCATCCGGGGCCACAGTGGATTCTATGTTATCCGGTAACACAGGGGATTTAGCGGGTTCGTTGTGTTATATGTAAGTCGCGGTTTGTATTATTTATCTATCCGCAATGACTCGATCGACGAACTCAGACTTTTTGTTGAGTACGAAAACATGCTAC
Source organism: Sandelia bainsii (assembly GCA_032362345.1). NCBI lineage: Eukaryota > Metazoa > Chordata > Actinopteri > Anabantiformes > Anabantidae > Sandelia > Sandelia bainsii. The sequence continues at coordinate 886 of JAUMHL010000300.1, read as the reverse complement.
CTCGAAAGGTTCTACCCGACCAGGATCTGATACTGTGCTCCACGCACAACAGAACACTGCTCACGTTAAATGTACACCCCTTGTACCTGTCGCCTGTGGTGCGCTGGCTCAATAGGACGGCTGTTCAAGTTAGATACGTCAAACGTGTGATTTTCACCACACTCAAGATTACCTCCACAGTGTTACTCGTTTCAACAATATTCCTACATTCGTTGCGATTGTACTCGCTTTCATCCTGGGGTTTGTTAGGTGCCATGTGGTCTCTTATGGTGTGCATCAGCCTTACGGTTGGGTTAATCGTAGCTGTCAGGAGTTCGGACAAACAGAGTAACATCGCGGTACTAGCAGACACAGCCGCCGGTGTTTCTCTACGCTGTAGAGGCGTAACGTTCACCTTGTTTGCTATTACATACGCTTACACGTGGCTCTACTATAACATGTGTGGTGTGACGGCAGCTCGCGATAAAACTTCGCTTGGTTGTTCTGACAAAATAGGACCTCATTTGTTTCCTATTTTACAATGGACCACATTTGTCTTTGTGTGGATTAACACGATTGGTTTTGTTAGATTATTTCAACACAATTAAAAACTTGTCACATGGACTATCTCGTAGGACTGCGATTCTACTTGATTTACATTTCCTCCGTGTACTCGATTCACAGTCTTACGAGTGATGACCTACAAACACGGCGCAATCCGTGGTTAACGGGATATAAGATATTATTTGTAGTGGCTGCAGCAAAGTCTCTTTTGAGCTATATACATCTAAGGCTTTTTTCTTTGAGCGAACAGGCGAATTCAAGATTCAAAGATTCAAGATTCAAGATTCAAAACACTTTATTAATCCCAGAGGGAAATTATTTTGGCATGTTACAGCAGCTCTCC
>JAUMHL010000299.1:0-10527 GCA_032362345.1 Sandelia bainsii | reverse complement strand
AAGTGCTCACATAGACAAGACAGTTAGCAAACTGTTGCTAGTTATGCAGGATCTTTAAGATTGCAATGAAGTACAGTAAAGGCTTGGATTTAAAAAACAAAGATAATACATCAACAGTTTTGGCCACTCACAGAGGCATAAATAAGTGTTTGGGTGGTCAACCCATGGTTCACACAATCAGCCGTAGCTACACTTGTGCCCACAGGCATCCTGGTCACATCAAGTGACTGACTACAGTTGGACCTTGTCTCCTTTTTATCTAATTAAACAATCTCATTAAATTGAGGTACAGGAACATGAGGAAACAGAAGAGCAATACAACTCTCAGTAACTTGATAAAAACAAACAATTTTGTCTGAAACTTTTACTTGCTTGTTCAGTCTGAAGAACTGAGCAGATAATGTGCTGGAAAAAACCTTGTGACTGGAGCACATTATCACGTGCCATAAATCTTACTGTCTTTAGTCCATATTCAGACGTCACGCCACTCGTGATCTGAAAGTTCCTGGATCAAGGTAAGGACTCTAGGGATCACGTGAAGACGAGATGTGCTTGTCTTCTCCACTTTAGTGCCCTTTTCTCGGTTGATGGAGAAAAAACACCTTTGGAAATAGAAGAAAAACAGACAACTGCATTAAATAAATAAAACAGTTTCATTAACAACAAAGAACATGTGTTGGTATTTTTAACTATTATTGTAAAATCACAAACGGTAAATAAAGTAACATGACAAGTCCCAGAACCCTAAGTCACTGTAACAGTTACTGATCTGTCTCAGTTCAATAAAGTAATTATGTTGGATAAATTCAATTCAAATCACACCTCTGCAGAAACTCCAAGGTTGAAGCAAGCTGTGACAGGTAATGTATGTTGATGCAATAATAGCTCCCAAACATCATGCACAAGGCAGAGATGAAGGAGAGGATGTTATCATGTACAATGTTTCGATCCACACTCAGCATGAACCGTCTTGAGGAATAACAGAATCATCCTAAAAAGGCAACAACAACAAAATAAAACATTTTAAAAGGTAAATATTTCATTAAAGAATTTGGACACTTGACAATTTTGAAACCAACATTGAAATTGTGACATACACACATATGCCCCCTCCCCACATGTTTCATCCTACTTCTTTTGCTGTGAAGTCACACATATCAATAGCAGCTCCCTGGTGCCAACAAATGTGATACAATATTCCAGAAATCTGACATTTACTGAAATTGTGTCCAGGTCTCTTGAGCTCTCTGTCAGAAGAGGCTCTGGTGTGTTTAGGGGCAGGTCATCTGTGATGTGAGGCATTGAGGGACAGCATAGAGTGTAGTTCATTTTCATCAGTGTATGTGCAGGTTTAGGGTAGAGAAATGCAAGGCCTTTTAATACCAACTGGCCTACTGTTTAGAGTATATGCCAACACAAAACACTGTGCTATATAATTTGTGTACTCATTAGTATAATAAGTGACATTAAAAAAAAGAATGTTAGCTTACGACAAACAACAACAATGGTGGGAGTCAAGTAAACTTTGTCCATCCGCATGTCCCCTGCCAGGCATGTGTCCTCCACATAACAGAACATTGCATCTTCCTTCTCATCAAAAGTAGGACAAGGTATCATAAAGGTATCCACCAAGTCTATATCAGGACTTTGGCTGGTGTTGGAAGAGGTTGAGGATGAACTAGGTGACAGAGACTGCAAGGATGCTGGAGGTCCTGGCAAGACATCAATAGATGAGCTGCTTCTTTCAGGTGTCTGACCTGCAAAAATACACACACATAAACAAAAGAAGCGTCATCAAGAAAACAGTGTGAACATCTCCCATGTTTTTATGCAGGCTACTTTTGGCACCAGCTTCAACTTAAACTGCAATGCTTTACTTACATGTTAGTTTCCACACAGAAAGGAGTTTTCTGGCCTGAACTGGTCTTAACTCTGACAGCAAATTGGCTTTCTCAATGAATTTAAAATCATATGTCTCCACCCCAAGGGACTGTAAGGGCTCTTCTACAATATTGTTTGCCACCTCCGGAAGGTCAGGCAAGGCCTCAGTGATTGCAGTCCGTAGAAATGTTTGCTTCAAGTCACTCATTTCTGGAATCAAGAAAGAATGACACCAGTTTTCAAGATTACACACAAAAGCAGACAAAATTAACACAGTACATACAGAAAAGAAGAACCTCAGCTTTATGTATATCCATCACAAAATACACAGCTGTATAATTTTTAATTACAATAATGAGAAGCTCTCCAAACTCCAACAACTCATCGTTTTTGGACACAATAAAATGCCCTTTTTCATATGATGTGCCTTTATACTGTATGCCCATAGATACTGTAGTATTTCTTTCTGAAAAGCCAAACTCTCTCACTGCATGTTTAATTGCATCACTACAATGAAACCACATACAGTTGGAGCTCTTGAATACATTGTTCTCAGTGGTCCCTGATGACAGACAGCAGATCTGAATCCTTAACACAAGCACATATTTTAGCAATAGCATCATCAATTAGACACATGTCATTTTTTAAAATAGACTCTAGTTTACAAAAAGTGTAATCCTGTCCCAACAATAGTCTGTATTGTTGAAGCTGGAAGAAGAAGCTGCCCTTGCAGTTTTAGGTAGAACACAAAACACTTTTCCTTCATAAGGGAAATGCTGTATGTGTTGTCTATCAACTCCGGCCTATGGTTTTTAAGTAAACCTGTTTTAAACTGTCGAACTGATATTTACTTGATAGATATTGAACATTACGAGTCTTGACATTTAGCTGTGTAAGTTTTGAACTGTTTTTCACAATAATTGAACAATAATGTTAAATTACTTACTTAACTTCACTTACTAATTTCAATAATTTTGATATTGATATTGTACAACAGCAACAGAAATTGAGAGAAATAAGTATGTGTGACTTTTTATAGGTCAGGTTTTTGTGTTGGGACTAAAGTGCAACAGACTTGAAGTGAACCGAAGTGCCTCACCTTTTGTGGGGTAGGAAAATATTTAACCCAAACTGAATTAGTATAATTGGATTCTCAACTAGACGGAAAAAGAAACCTGAAAAGGCCTGTTTATTACATTTATATTTTTTGAGTTTTTGTTTTTGTATTTTTGTGTACATTCCTACACTATCTTCTGTCAGGGATCAAAGATTAAATGGATACGCAATAAGCAGACCAGAACCAGACAGTTAAAATAATGACTAGAAACTTTATTGTCACAGGAAATAATGATAAAGTGAGAGGACTGAAGAGAGACATGGGGCTTAATAATGATACTAACTAAGTTAGTGTTAAGTAAGTGGGAACCGGGAGAGTGAGAGGAAGTAAACTAGACTGGGAATATGGCTGGGCTGAGTGAAGAAGAGGTGAGCTACGAACTGGGGGTGAATGAAGACAAACACAGACCAAAACCGAAGCCCTTACTGAGGTGAGATGAGGGAAAAAGTCCAAGGTAAGGGTAGGTGATCATGGCGAGCTGAAGGTGAGGATGAAGTGGAGCTGAGCCGGGTGGAGGACAAGTACAAAAGCTGAAGACAACATGAACAGTGCAGACCGCAATGAACCAACAGAGAATGTGAGCAGTGGAAGGTGTTAAGTAGGGAGTGACTAACGAGGAGATCAGAGGCACCTGGGAATGATTAGTGAGGGGAAGGTGAGCTGAGGGCGTGGCCAAAGTGAGTGAGTGAGAGACCAGGGAACCAGGAAAAAGGACCAGGGAATGTGACGTGACGTCTTCATGTTAATTGTGATGAAACATTTCAGAATTGTAACATGACATTTTACTGTACTTTACTTTACTTTACTTTACTTGGCAGACGCTTTTATCCAAAGCGACTTACAAGAAGACACAAGCAATTACCATTCGGGTTCTGTAAATTATGAGCTACTACTACTACTATGAGTTTATACAACTTTACGTTACAGAATTAAAGATGAAAACATGCAAGTGGATGAATATCTCTAGAGAAACTGTATAGATCAACCTTGAAATAACTGACACTAATAAGAGAATGACTAAGAGAAGACTAATGAGAAATAAATATTAACTAAACAAAACATCTCATGAATCAAGCTACTAAAATGAAAACAGTATGATCACCGAATTCTTCAGCAGATTCTTCTTCTTTCTTCCTCATAAATCAATCAGTACAAATGTCTGAGTCACAGTTTCTTCATAAATTATGACAAAGTTGTGTCCAAATGTTTCTGCTACTTTGTCTCATGTGAATTTGTCTCTGAGTACACTAACTGCAGCCTGTGACATCATGTTCTAGAATGTTGGTACATCAGTGAAATGAAAGATCCAACAGAATTCTTACACACACACACACACACACACAGAAGGGCTTTCGAAGGGTTTACTTCCAATTTTCCATTGCAGCAAAGTTTCTAATATTCCACCAGGTGGATTTTCATTTTCATACTGATAATGTCAATGTTTGACTTCAGACACTAGAGGGCAGGAGCGCACAATTTTCAAATGGTCTGATGTTACTTCATGAATCTCACAGTCTGCACTTGTACTCAGGTGGTTAAAACCATGTTTTCAACTTTTCTAAACTACTGAAGTTGAAACTAGTTGAGAAGATGGGAGGAACTGTGTCTCCTCAGAAAAAGAAAAGATGAATAAATGATGTAACATCTAATAATAACACAATTCTTGTTTGAGTTGAAACAGTAGGAAACATTCATTGACATTGAAGGTGATGTCAAGCTGGGAACTAAAAAGTATCTATGCTGTAAGTACTTTTTTATTCTAATATTACATAATGTGATATGTGCTAAGAAACAATATTGGATTTTGGAGCAACTTAGTGAGAACTTACAATGGAGGTATATTATTATTATTATTATTACTTGGGATAATAATAGTGCTTGGAAGCAAATTGCCAGAACTTCTACTGTGGGTATTTTAAACTATTCTAGTATTACAACATGTGGAGGATGGATTCATGACTTTGTGTGATGATTTTATTTCCAAATTACCATAGGTTAAAGTGGTGGAAAAATATCAAATGACAGTGTGAGTTCTCTGGCTCAGCACCATGGACAGCGCTGTGTACAGACCCCTTCCAACCTGCACCCCCAGGTTTGCAGACGTTTCTGTGACTATATTGGTATGTTGCCTATATTGTAATTTGAAACAAAATCATCAGAAATGATAACAACTTAAAAACACATTTTTGACCAGGAAAATCAACTTCACTTTCTCTTTTTTTTCTCCAAGCCTTCTATTACACAGCCTGTACAAATGTTCACCAGCCACTTATACTAAACTCACCAATGCATGCAGACGTTTCAGTTAGAGACTCAGATGGACTTTTATCATGCAGCAACATTTCTTACACTTCACAACAGAGCAAGCAGTACGGGTCCATTTCCAGTCGAGCAGCACACTGTCTCTCTGCTTCTATTACTACTTACTGACAGCTGAAAAAGAACAAGAGATGTTCTCCTTACTGCTACTTCTGCTTCACCACTCACTCAACTTCCTCACACGGATCACCTGGAGGTAACAGCTGCACAACGTCTGCACTATATAAACTAACTGAAGTCAATTATGTTTAAAAAATAATACAGCGTGGGACACATAAACATACTGACATGGAGAAATATCCGAATAATAAACATAACATTTGCTGATATCTCACACACAATTAAATTGAGCTTTTTCTTTCTTTTTTTCCCTTGCATATCACTTTTCAATAAGAAGCTATGTTAAAAAGTCAAGTGTAGTTATAAGTGATTGATGTGGGTAGCTGGGTTCTGTTTACAGTACATTGTGTTGAATACATACATTCAGTCAAATCTAACCAAAAGATAACTGAAAGGTTGACACAAATTTTCATATTCTAATATTAGATTGTTTCTTGTCTTGTGCCACTGTGGATCTGAAACCTTATGTAAATTGGAGTATTTCTCTTTGCTCATTTTTGGACCCTAACTTACTCGCACAGTTAAAAAGAGAGAGTAGAAGAAGTTCTCAGGAGGCTGGAGGAAGCAAAGCACATTGAATGGGCCACACCAATAGTGCCAGTGGAAAAAAGTGACACTGTCGCTTCACCTATGTGGAAACTATGAAGCATCAGCAAATTGCAGTTGAATCAGATACCTAACCTATGACTCAGTTTAAAGAGCTTTTAGCTGGAGTGGAGGAAAAATCTTTTAAAAAGATAGACTTGGTAGCAGCCTACCTTCAAGTGTTTCACCAGTTTATGAAAAACCTAATGAAGAACTTACCCGTGGTATTTTTTGTGGATGTCCTGCACATCATGGGACATTCAGAGGAGCACCTCCTCAACCTCAACCTCAACAGAGGGTTCTACATCACCTTCAGGACAAAGTGTGAGTCTGACAAAACTTAAATACAGTAGCATATCTGGGCCATGTAGTGGATGAGCTGATTCATCCTTCAGGACAAAACTATTCAGGAGGCTCCTGCTCCTTCCAACAACAAGTAGCTCCAGGTCTGACACATTTTTAGTGACCACACCAACTTTCCTCAGACTGAAGAAGCTATTTGGATTAATAGCGAAACGTATCTACCTTAAAAGAAAGAAGTCCAGTTGCCATGACTCAATTTCCAGACAACTTCACCTGGATGACTGAGAATCTTAACATACAAGGAGCTCCAGCTTTTCTGGGACTTATTAATTATTAAGGAAAATTTGTGCCACAGCAAAAGAGAGTCTTAGCCCCACTATAAAGACTGCTCAGAGGACAGATAACTTGGAAACAGACAAGGACTGAGCAAGCTGCTTTTGTTAAGTCTATTTGCTTGTCTTGACTTGTGATCAGGTTTTAACCCACTATGACCCACTATGTCTCTTCCTCTTGGTGCAGTTATCCATCACACAGTGCCCAAAAGGGAGGAAGAATCGATTGCTTATGCCTCACACTCCCTGTCCTCAATGGAAAAAAAATATGTTGAAAAGGAAGCTTCTGGAATGATACAGTACGATATAAAGAAATTCCTCCAGTACTTGTGGGGGAGACATTTTAACTTACTGACTATCCTTTGTCTGAAACTCATGACAGAGGAGCTGCTGTGAGCTCTGTGCTAGTCTACAGTAGTTTTTCTCTGTGAAAAAGCAGAGTTGAAAGGTGTGAGAAGGTTCAGGCATAGTAAAAAGACAAACCTTCATTCTGAGTTAGAACAGATTTGGCAGGAGTGTGAAACAGGCCAGCTAGGCCACAAAATGCCTCAGTAGATTCCACCACACTCATGGGAGTTCCAACTTAAATGTGAAGGACAAGGTTTCACTGTTCCTATTGCAATATCAGAGTCCACCCAACACCCAACTGCACAACTGGACTGTTCCCTGCATACCTGTTTCTCCGTAGACACATCAGGACAAGGCTGGATGTAGTGCTGAAACTGATCCAGATGGAACAAAATCACAGCCTCAACAGGTTAATAAAAAAAACTGTGCAGACGTCCTCTACCAGTGATTCTGAGGAGCTCAACCAGCATGTGTAAACTCTCAAAGTGATACATGTCATAAGACAGCATATCACAGTAATCAACCACACACATATATCCTACTACCTACCTACATCATGTACACAGAAACAAATTATTTGAAGTTAAACTGTGGTTATCTGTTGTTTTTTGTTCTGCTTCTCAGTTAAGGAAACATGCTCCATGTGCACATATAATACTTTTGGGTGGATGTAGCAGGGTAGGATGTAGTCAACTAAAAAGCAGATAAACCTCTGACCTCTGTATTTAAGGAGCTTTTCAGGGCTTGGAGTTGTGCATGTGCATTGATCAGTGATGAAAAAAGTTACAGTGATATTCTAGAAAGTTGATTCTGTTCATCTGGTCAAAGTTTTTTCAGTGGGAGATACATTTCAAGACTCATCCGAGTCCCTTCCTCAGTCTCAGCTGACTGCAGGTTTCCCCAACCTTATAAACAGTACCTTTGCATAATCACTGAAACTAGCACCACTGACTAATGGGCCGTGTGATCAATGATATGCAAATTGTCCACTGATCAATGGACATGTGTACCATTCACAGAGAGTTGGGGAATGGCTGCAATCACAGCATTGTAAGATGGTGAGTGGTGAGGTAAGTTGTACCCTTAGGCCCCCTCCTCGGTTCAGAGATGGTCATTCCTTTTTTTTACGTAAATGGCCTCCTTAATTAACTCCTCTCTCAAACCAGCGTTCCTTCCTGTCGAGGATGTGCACTTCTTCATCTCTGAAGGAGTGACCACTATCCTGTAGATGTAAATAGAATAGAGTCCTGGCCTGATGAGGTAGCTCTTCTGTGTTGTGCCATACGCTTAGCAGTGCCGGCTCTTGGCACTTGCTGGAGGGGGCGCAGTTTCAAGCCCTCAAAAACAAAAGTCTCTTGCAACTATCGTCAGTCGCGGGTTTTTCAGCTCGTTTTCTAAACTGTAGTTACTAATTTGGGCTTTGTTCCCTGTATGAACCCCTCGTGATTCTTTCTCAGCTCTCCACAACAAAGTTCTACGCGATAGTTAGTCCTTTTCTAGCCAGGATCCGTCCGCCTGAGCCAGAGCCTGAGCCAGAGCCTGAGCCAGAGCCTGAGCCCCAAATGTTTGTTTTAATGGTTCTACATCATATTAACATGAAGCAACCTCCTTTTTGTTTTTGACTAATTGAAAACAATGTGACAGAGCCAGGAAATGTTTGATCCTTTCACCACAGTTCAGTTTAAATGAAATTGTCAATTCTACAAATGTGTTTGTAAATCTCCACTTATGACACAGAAAAGACACATGTTTGGTATTATAGGAGGAGGCTCTGTCTTTTTACACCATTGTTTTCTGATTAGTACATGATTTTTACAAGTTTCTGAAAATGTCAGATGAAAAAAAAAGTACTTACTTGGATCAAATTATCAATATCTGTCACTTTTTCTATTCTCAGCATCATCATGGTGGTGTGTATGTGTGTGTGTGTGTGTGAGAAAGAATTCTGTTTGACCTTTCATGTCATGTACCAACACTGTAGAAGGCTGCAGTTAGTGAAATTCTCGAAGAAAGAAGAAGAATCTGCGTGCAGATCACTTGGTTGTCAGTAAGACAACATCTGTTTGTTGTTCATGCTGTTTTCAGTTCAGTAGTTCATTTCTTGATTTAACTTGTGCCCTAATAGTTTTGGTATTTACATATTCATTTGATTTAAAGATTTTTAGAAGTTTCTATAGAAGTCACACTCACTGATCTGTCGGTTTACTGAGCTGCTGTGCTCAATAACCAATACGTTCACTTGCAAAGCTGATATGAACATGATGTTTTCATTGTGCAGTTTCACATTTGATTTGCAAATAGTTGATTTGTTACCTGTCTTTAAAAACAAACCTTGGTTGATCCCGATTTTCTATAGAAGGTGTTGGAGTAGTTTGAGAAGTTTGTGTTATGGATTCATTTTAAAATCATTTTTCATTAACTGCCTATTATATTCTAAGAAATATGATGTGATGAACAGAGCAATGGTTACGTTCACACTGTGACGGTGGCTCTGGGACAGGGGACAGGGGAGGACTTGGGGTTATAGGACAGCTATACACATACATGACTGTCTGTCTGCTGGGACATATTTAACCAAAAATAGTAGTTTTTACACACAAAATGAAACTATATTTTATGTACAGTACAAAAAACTAATTTAGGTTTCAATGACTCTTTAAACGTCCATCTGCCTCCTGATTTGTTTCTTGTTCAGAACACATCCTCTGAATTGAAAGTCCTCCAGATTGTGTCATTCAGTTAGAAGCAGGAATTTTAATAAAGGGAACAGAGAGAGGGAGCTTTAATCCAGACCCCCCCAAACTAAAACCATAGGAAGAAAGTTGAAGATTAGTAAAGTGAGCTTTTCAGACTAGTGTCTGAAACAAGTGTTTAACTACAAAGAAAAGTTCCAGCATCCTACTGTCTGCTGTTCCTCCTCCTCCCAATCTCCGGCTCCTCACCCACCTGCAACCATCTTTTCGTATTTGTACAATAAACCTTTTACTTTCAGTCAGTGTTTCCGGGTCTCTTTGAGTCCAATTCACCAAAAGCCATTACACCTACAGTTCAACTCCACATCACAATGTTATTCTCCTGAATTGTTACACGAGTCTCAAGTTGTGTTTTGATGCCGTCTGAACTAGATGAAAAGGTCAAAACTGAAAGAAGCGTTTTTGTTTAAAGCACTCAAACTTGCCCTCTCTCTGCATTTAAGATAAGATTTGAGATAAGAGGTGAGCAGGTTTTAAAACAAATGTACTTTAAGTCTGAAATGAGACACTAGAAACAAAATTGCACTGACACCTAGTCATCATAAATTCAATTCAACTTTATTTATATAACGCCAAATCAAGGCACTTTACAGTGTAAGGTTCAAGACCTTACACAGAATATATATAAATATATACAGAATATTTGTAGAAAACCCAACAATCCCACTTGAGCAAGCACTAGGCAACAGTGGACTTTAACGGAAGAAACCTCCAGCAGAACCAGGCTCAGGGTGGGCGGCCATCTGCCTCGACCGGTTGGGGTGAGTGG
>JAUMHL010000298.1:0-10548 GCA_032362345.1 Sandelia bainsii | reverse complement strand
GACTTGTTAGCACATCTCCATTTCTGTCCTTAATCACCCTAACCTGCTGCACATCCTTTCCAGCTCGATCTCTCTGCTTAGCCAAGTCCTTATAAGTCCTTTTCTCCTTCCTCAGAGTCGAGCCTCACATACGACTTGCATGCAGGTATTATAGTACCAATAATTCCACCTGTACATTTCCTAAAATCTGCAATCATCTCATTAGTCCAGCATTAAGGTCAAAATTATGATCACTAAAAAAGATCACAAAGATAGATTCTTCGTTCCTACTTTATTTGGTGATTCACACATCTGATACAGCAGTTTTACCTTCAGTCTGAGGAAGAGGAACCTGAGTCTGAGAGAAGGAAGATCCTGTGTTCTCTGAAGTATTACCAACATCAGTGAAATCCACTGACAGAGAGATGGAGAGATCAGTGAAATAGCCTCTTTATAAGTTGCCCCAGAAAATGATGTTTACTGCTGCAACAGCAGCTGTGATTTGAACTTTATGTTCATCACCCATGTATGATCTTTTTTTAATGCTGCTTACTGTTTTTGTAAATAGTTTTTGGAAACTCAGTAATTGCCTCTGACTGGAAACAGTCGAAGACCAGCTTTGAAGTCTGAAAATGTAGTGTAAAGATTTCAGACACTGTTTACATGGTACAAACTCTCCAGTTCTTCTAACTGTGGTAATGCTTTCCAGTAGGTTCCTTGGACTGTAGCTAGACAGGTGTGTTGACTCCTTCCTATTGCAAAAACTGCAGGTGCAGGTCTGGCAACTCTATAGTAATAAACTTCTCAGACTGAAGTGGGGTTGTGACTGACCTTCAGGTCCTGATCTGCTGACAGACAAACTCTGCACCAGGTCATTCCTGTTGATCTTCTCTAAAACCTTCCTGGTCACCTCCACAGCTCCAGGAAGTCTGTATGTCTGCACCATCACATCCACTGTGTCCCACTGGTTTGCTGTCTGCAGTCGACCCTTTTTGATGGTTGGGAAGTCTTGCAGGCTGTCAGACTGCTGCAGGAACCACTTGAATTTATTGAAATCCTCATCTCCTAAATCCTCCAGAGTGTTTAACAGGTCCTCTGGTGTCATCGTGGCTCCCTGATGAAGTCAATGAGTATTAAAGTCATGTTATAGTTTGCTATGTAACGAACTAAAAAAAACAACATTAGTTATTCACATTTTGACTTTTGGAAATAAAGTTCCTCCGTTTGACTCCTCACAGAACTAGTGCGTAACAATCAGTCAGCCTCCAGTGTGATGCCTGTCAGCTGTGCAGAGGCATACACAGTGTGTAGGTCACTGTTGTTTCAGAAGAACTCAGCAGGAGGCAAATTTGAAAATGGACTCTGACATGGACTCATCTGAAGCCAAAGGGTCTGAGTTATGTGTGAATTTGAAACTGGGTTCATATTATTCACTAATAAGTTATAAGGTATACTATATGTCCAACAGTAACCAGATCATAGTGACACTGACTTTTACAGTGACACTGACTTTTACTTATGGTTATGAGTAGTGTAGCATAATTTGTTACTTAAATGCTTATTATTATATTTAGCACCTTTGTATTTTTTTATAGACCAAACTTGTCTTTGAGCTCCACACTTGTAATTCTTGGTTGCAGTAGAAGAAGAAGAGCGGACAGGTAGAAATGTATTTAACACTCACACAGAAACAGGAGCTGTCTTCTGCTTGTCTGAAGTGGTGGTTGTTGATTCTCCTGCAGACTGACACACTTCAATCTGTGGAGTCTTTATGAGCTGAAGAGCAGAGGAATCTAGAAACAGGAAACAGATTTCCACATTTCCTTATGCAAAAGCAGAAGAATGTGATTAGTTCTAACTAGATAAGTTGTGTTGTTACACCCACACGATGTGGTCACAGTCGCTGCTGCTCTGTTGATGTCCACATATCAAACTTTCCCCTGTCTTGTTCCCACATCCCGTCTGTGAAAATCTAATTTATTTTAATAGCACAGAAAATGGTGATGATACAGTGAGGTGCCTGTGGAGACTGATCCAGGTCATAGTCCCAAAGGTCCCAAAGTACCCAAGTTCTGAGCAATTCAACCAAAATAGTTTGGAACCTAGAATTCTGGTTCCTCGTGAGAACCACAGTCATAGTCAGAAATCAGGTTCTCTCCTTGAATCTGTTCATGAGTTAAAATTAACAAGACGTGAACATGTTTGATTTCTGCAGACACGTGAGGAACTAGACTCAAACATTCATGTAATCAACAGCATCAAGTTCAACAGTGATTAAAATACATTTTTTTAGCAACTCACAGAAATCACTTCTTTAGAACAATACTTAACTCACACTTTAGATCATTAATTAAATGTAAAAAATAACAAGTGATACTTCTACTTGTAGTGGAGTACTTTTTTTGCAAGTACTTGTGATTTTATTTTATTTGAACTCCTGAAAGTCTGAGCCACAAGGACAAACCTTTTTTAGGCCCCAGGTAACGTCCTGAGGTTTTCTGAGGGTGTTAGAATGCTAGCGGGGCCCAGGGTCCAAGGGTCTTACAATGCCACAACAATCCACCGGGAGCAGATAAGAGACACTTTTCAAATCCAGTCAACATCCAAAACAGGTAAGTACTCCAGCAACAGGTAGGTTGTTTGTTGTACAGTCACATGTGAATGTTTTCATGCATGAATTATGAAAATACCTTGTTTTGCTTTTATTGTTCAGAATTATGAAAAATGCTAATGTGTTTTATTTATTTTTAATGTTCCCTGTCCTTTGATGGCCATGTTATGATTCATGTGTGTCGATTCAGTGCCACAAAAGAGGAAAATCCACAGCTGATCCTGTCAGTTTTAGTCCATGTTGATTACAACTGGCTCAAAATGCCGCAGCTTGATTTTTAACCGGTACAGGCAAGCGAGAGCATGTTACCCCAGTTTTAGCGTCCCTGCACTGGCTTCCAGTTTATTATAGGATTTGTTTTAAAATCCTTTTATGTGCTTTTAAGTCTTTTAATGGTTTAGCCCCATTTTATTTATCAGATGTCTTAAACCCCTACATCCCATCTCGCTCCCTTAGGTCGGCTAACCAAATGCGTCTGCGTGTCCCAATGTCACATAGAAAAACTAAGGGCGACCGTGCATTCGCTGTTGTGGCTCCAAAGCTCTGGAATGAGCTTCCTCTAAATATCAGACAGGCCCCTTCTCTTGCTCTTTTTAAATCACGGTTGAAAACACATTTTTATTCCCTGGCTTTTAACACCACTTGAGGTCTTAACGAGTCTTAATCTATCGTTTTATACTTCAATCATTTAGTATGTCAATTCTGCTGCTATGACTGTTTTTATGTTTTTATTTCCTTTGTAAAGTCCTGCTCGTGTTTTTTTTAAATGTGTACTCGTGTTTTTTTTTATGTGTATTGCTTTTATGTTATGTACTCCTGTGTGTACAGCACTTTGGTCAGCCCTGTGCTGTGTTAAAATGTGCTTTATAAATAAAAGTGGTATGGTATGGTATGGTATTAATCTAAGTGATAAAAACATGAACAGTGGAAATAACTCGTACATGAGGAATGAAAAGCCAAGCGGATAGTTATGATTTTTACTCCTTTAACGCACCATCGGGTTAATTCCTGCCCCACAGGTGAGAGATGGTGTGTAAGTCCAGTTATTGTGGTTGATAATGATGTCAGGTGTGTTGGGCTCGATATGACCAAAAAAAGGTTTAACTTCACTGCTCTGTGTCCACGGGTTCAGGTTTTCATATTTAACTGCAGTGAGACAGTCTGTTGCAGCTCAGAGAGACACTGTTAATCCACAGTGAACTGGATTCATGAAACTTTATGAAACTTTCTTTATGAAGGAAACGTTTCAGGCCTGTTTTAACCACAGCCACGACAATAAGGACCTCTCCAGACCACCTGTCCATGAGGTGGAGAATAAAGGTCACGTTACTGTGATCGATTCATTCACAGATTTGCTGAACCACTGCTGAGTTCAAGGAACTGAACGAGGCTTCTGAAGGAAATGAAATAGTGTGTGACAGTAGCAGGATGTGAACACACAGCACAAGTCTGCAGCCCGTGGTGGGTTTTAGTTAAATGATATAACTTTAAAACATTTTAAGTTAAGTTAAATTAGTTCGCATCGACCCTCATCTCCTGATTTGATTTTGATTCACAAAGTCCAGAATCAATTAATTTCAGTTTCTTTAAATCTGATAAATACTGTAATTATACAAAGTATTTCTTAGACGCTCTATTCAACAAGTTAATCAACAATGTTGTTCATCTGATGACTTTTTTACATACAATTTATTCTAAAATGTATGAACACAAAGATACGTCACAATTTTTCACCTAATATTTCACTCAGAGCAGCGACAAGTGCTTGTGTTAAAAACAAACTACATTAAATGAAGAGAGGATAAATTACTATAAAATAATGTAAGGAAAGTTTTTTTTTTATCATATTTGTTATGTTACATTGAAGCTATAGCCTCCTGAATAGGAAAACTAAATCTATCTAAAGTAACCTCATCACAAACTCTTGGCGCCTCAAAGGAGGCAGCCTGTCCACAAAGACTTTCCCCAAGGGGATTAATAAAGTATCAGTCATTATTATTATTATTATTATTACTGGTTGATATGGTCGTAGAAGACAACGTGGCCCCTCATGTACCCCACAGCTTTCCCCATGCTTAGAAACTGGGGTGTTGGAAGTTGCATTCTGCAGTCTCACCACTAGACTCACCACACATTTTCCACATTGTACCTCATGGTTATGTCAGATATCTGCAGTTTGTAACTTTGACTCTTTGGTTTAAAAATGACAGAATGATGTGTGTTGTGCTCTTAAACTGAGTAGAACCAGTGAGTAGAGCTGAAACAGTGTCTGAGGTGTGTGAATGTATAATGTGAGTCTCTGATCTTTCTTCATGATGACATACCATTAAAAATCAATTACAAAAGATTAGAGAGGTGATAAAACAGATTGTAGACTAGATAAGCAGATTCAGAGATCAACCTAGATACAATGGACAAATGAAATCATTGTAGATAAATGTGGATAGTGAACATATTATATGTTTTATTTCTTTATATGTCTCTATGAGAAGCTGTTGTTCAGTTGGTATGAAGTTTGCTGCACCAGTCTTTTTTCAATCAGTAATTCTGTGATCGACACGTTTGCTGATCTATTTAAGAATGACGTGAACACACACACACAGAGCTCAACTTTCTATGTCTGACTTGACTTAGCTGCACCTTCTTATCCCATCTCAGCAAACATGATGACACACATGGTCGTTATCAACTTCCTGCCCAGAGACTTTTATTTTGAAATTCCTGCATCATTTCCTGCCTGGTCTGACTCTCGTTCCTGCTCACTTTACACTAATCAAGCCTGATTGCTTCCACCTGTGCAGCTCACCACACACACCTTTGTCAGATTGTAGTGATGGGAAAATGAAGCCCCATGAAGCTTTGAGGCTTTCCTTCTATTTGTGCCGAAAAAGATTCGAAGCTTTGAAGCTTCAGAGTATGAACAGCGACATCTGGTGGTTAACTGAGGTCAAGGCAAAGTCTCAAGAGCGCAAGTGAAGCAGCGCTCACTGTTTCAATCTCATGTCACCAGTAAAAGCTCAGTAAAGTCTGTGTTTGTTTCATTCTGCTAACGTCCTTGTCCAGTTATACTGTTTAACAAATACACAATCATTTGAATTTAAATAATTCATTTATTTCTTCGAAGAGACTTTGGCTCTGTACCAGAAGTAAGTGATCTTTGTCAACTTTAAATAAAGAGGATAGTAGTGTAATGACAGACTTAATGTGTAAACACACCACACATTGCGGATTCAATTTATGAAGCAGATTTGTGATTTAGAGTAAAAATTAAAAAACACAATTTGCTATTAATCACGACCGGGATGCAGGGCGTTACCAGCTGAACTAACAGGAACAGCGATATATTCTTGTTATGGTGCTGTTCAAAATACTATTGTATAAAATAGAGGTCTGGGCCAAAATGCCAGGTACGATCGCACTTGTTTGTCTCAGTCCGATCCTGGTCGTAAAACCGAAGCTGCGGGCTGTATAAAATGTGATCTGACTTTGGACATGTGTGATGTAGAACATAAGGAGACAATATATTATATCCTTATTCTGTGGTTTGAGATCAAAGTGATCCCAAACTTTTAAACGTCCTTTTCTGCTTTTACTCGCCATCTGTCAAAAATCTCTCCTCACTTTTAACACTTTTAAATGATAATGATAGATCTTACACAGGCTTCCTGTGAATTTAACGCTAAAGCTGTCAAACCGATGAAGCTCTGTGACGCACTGATGACGTTCGAAGCTTCAAACGTCACTGGTCACGTGACAGCAGCGTTTTGATACGAGCTCCGATACAGTGATTCGACTCACTACGCTTCAGATTGACTGACACAAGCTTCAATGCTTCGGTATCATTTTCCCATCACTAGCAGATTGTCTGCACCTCTTCAGACTTAGAAACCTGACTCTGAACAATCTGCCCCTGTTTCACTTAGTAAGTGAACTTCTGATTGTTGGACTCTGGCCCTTCTTGTTACCTCTGGAACCATTGTGGAACTCTGACCC
The DNA here is from genome assembly GCA_032362345.1 of Sandelia bainsii. Lineage (NCBI taxonomy): Eukaryota > Metazoa > Chordata > Actinopteri > Anabantiformes > Anabantidae > Sandelia > Sandelia bainsii. The sequence goes on along the minus strand of JAUMHL010000298.1, from coordinate 3,965 downwards.
GGTAAATAAGAAGAGGATTTCCTGAATGTTTGTGATTTGTGAACACTCACCATTTCTCCCAGGTTTGTATAGAATATATGCATAAACTGTAGGTTATATCCATATCTGTGAAAAACTATCATTGTGCTGCTGCTAATTCACATATGGTTGATTCATGATCAGTGAAACAGTCACAGCAGAGGTCATGTTGTAATGGAGATTCTGAGGACGACCATCGTGGTTGTGCTACAAATACTGCAGAAAGAGAAGCACAGCAAAGTAACATTGATTTGAGTGACAATGTCTGGGAATAAGTAGGGAAAATATGGAAAAATAAATTAAAGAGTGAGAGAGAGAAAGAGAGAGACTCAGTGAAAGACTGGCTCCGACCTCAAAGACATTCTGCTGATTTATCAAGTGTGAAATATGAGCTCATCGTGTAGATCTAATACAGCAGATGAACAGACCTGATGGAGAACAGTTATTCAAAGTTTCTATGTCTATCAAGAGATCTGGAAACACTGAGCACAACTAGATAATCATTTTGTCATGTTGAACACACTGAGCATTTTGAGTTAAACCTGCACTGCAACTTTAGTCTTCATATTGTGGGAGCAGGCAGGACTTTCTAAACATTAAATTAAAATAGAGAATCATGTCCTGCCTCAGTGCACAGAGAGTAGCTGCAGAAAGCACTTTAAAAAACCACAACGACCAGTGTGGCTTCCTTTGTGTCAAAGCTGGTTTCTGTCTTCTGCCTGAAAGAAGGGATCTGTAGAGGCAAGATGCTTCTTCCTTGTTCACTGATATACTTCCTGCAAAGATGTTTCATTGTCTCTGAGGGAAACTGAGGGAGACAGTTATGAGTTCAGCTGCAGCAGTGACTGGATCTGTGGTTTTCCTCATCGCTCTGTCAGGTACTGGACATATCCACTCAGATCTATCATTTTCTGCATGGTGAAAACACAAAACGGTGTCTTTTTAAATTGTTTTTAAGTGGAAAAGTGTATCAGACTTGTGTGGAATTTAGTTTTTGTGCATTAAATGTTTGTGCTAGCTGCTCTATATTTCTTATGATAGATTAATAATTATCTAGATTGGATGGATGGTGCAGCATGATACCTGCTCTTAAGCTTCTTTTCTGTTTTGGACATTATTAACTATATTGCCGATGTCTAATGTCTTCAGATCACTTTGACTTTTTCACACATCAGTATCACTTTACATTTGATTTTAATTAATTAGTTTTTTGTTACCATGTGATCTACATAACTGGGATGTTTCCATCCTCTGTGAGAATAATATTACCTTTAAAGTGACGGTGAAGAGGAAGGCTGTACAGTCCAGTTTAAACATTTAATTTGTTTTAATATTGATGATGATGTTTCCTTATCTCACCGTTTTCTATTTCATTGTGGTTTTCACATCTGGACAGAGCATGGAAACAGCAGCAGCACACAATCTTTCTTCCTGCTCAGTAACGCTACATTGTGCGATCTTTGTGTTCGGATTTTACTGTCTGAGTTTAATTTTAAAAACTTTATTATTTAATTTCCAAAAGTGAGAAAGTGCCTAACAACAAGACATATGAGGAATAAGAAAGATGCATGTTTTAAGCTCAGCTGCTCTCCCTCTGTGTTCCAGAAGAATCTATAAAACCTGTTTTGTGTGTTACTGTTTGAGACATTTTGACATTATTTAAAAAAAAATCTGATTAAATTGCTGATGCTGATTAAAGGCATCGTGAGATTAGATTCTACACAGACGGAGAAAAAACTAATTATTTGCATAACTTTAAAAAAACATTTCCACATGTGATAGAAGTAAAAAGAGTTAGGGTCAGAATATAACATTTATGCTGACAAATACTATTGTGACGTAGCTGAACTGAGTGGTGAAGCCTGCTCCATCCTTACTTCTGAAAGCCTTTCTGAGATGCTCTCTTTATATCCAGTCATATTAAGTGTGAAATGTGTTCCACCAAGTGGAAGATACATAAGAACAACAGTAAAATATTGGTCTGATAATTGAGGATGTTGAAGCTTGTTCAAGTTACACAGGATGATTCAGTTTGTTTCTGACTGTGAGCTGAGTTTGTGAATGTTGACTGTGGTTTCCTCTGTGCTCTGTGTTACAGTGGTGCAGGGGCAGAATGATTGGGGAGTGACGTACACTTCTACACACATTTGTGCCTTGAAAGGATCAACAGTACAAATACGCTGCTCCTACAGGTACCCCGCCACGGTGGGAGGTCAAGCTACAGAAGTTAGGGAAAGATTCTGGTTTATTAAATGGATTGAAAAAGCAGCAAAACGTGTTCAGTATAACTGTGAAAACAACACCTGCTCTCTGACAATAACAGATCTGAGACACGATGACTCTGCTCTGTACAAGTTCAGGTTCAAACCTACAAACCAGCCGGGGGGAATGTTTTATGGTGCACCTGGAGTCACTTTGTCTGTCACAGGTACCGTTTTCACTCAACTATGAATTTCATCTTAAAAATATACTTCTAGTATGTATTGATGCTTTTTCACATGAACATAAATTTAATTTCTGTTTCTCCACATATTCAGATCTCCAGGTTCAGGTGATCAGATCAGAAATCCATCAGGATTACACCAGGGTGGAACTGAAATGTCAAAGCAGCTGTTTACCTGCTAATTCTACATTTATCTGGTACAACAATGGACAGGACATTCAGACAGAGACACCTTCTTACCACGCAGACAACCTTTCAACCTTTGCAGACAGCGTCTCCTGTGCTTTCAAAGGACATGAGAAGTTCCCCTCTCCTTCAGTGTGTGAGTTAACTTTACTTCACGTTTCTTCTACTGCCATCAATAAAGTGTCAAACTTCATCCAACAGTAACAGGAGAAGGTGAAGCTTCACCACCCACTTTGTGCTTGTATGATTTATTGTCCATTTAAAATGTATTCCACTGGGAAAACTTAACATCTTGATGTTTGATCATTTTAATGTTTTTTTTCCTCCAGATGCTCCAAAGCTTCCCTCTGTGTCAGTGAGTCCCTCTGGTCAGATAGTGGAGGGTAGTTCAGTGAATCTGACCTGTGTCTCTGACACTAACCCAGCAGCTAATTATTCCTGGTACAGTCTTCAGCTCCATCCAGTCATCTGACTCTGGACATTATTACTGTACAGCTGTGAACACACTGGCCATGAAGCAGTCTGAAAACAAAGTTATTAATGTGAAATGTGAGTAAAGCACAATTCAAATGGTGACAACTTTTAAAAGGTTCAACAAGTGATTTGTTTTGCACATCGTGCACTTTTTTCAGCTTTGCTTTTATTTTCACTCCGTCTTTTACTGAGTAGCTCCACTAGAAAAGGTTTTAGTCACATTTTGCATTAACATATACAAGAATATCCCAGAAATCCATTTTTCTGTTATAAACTGCAACAGCAAACTGTCTGTTCCGCCTGCTGAACTCAGGCAGACGGTTCCATTGCCTAATGTCCAGGACAGAGAGTCTCAGGAAGAGTTTTTTCCCCCAGGCCATAAGGCTCCTCAATTCAACTTAGATCTGGTTTGTCTCTTCTGTACATTTCTTTCTGTAAACTTGCACTGGAATGTACTTCACATGTACTGCACATGTTCACTTTACTGCACACAATGGCCTTAGTCTGCACTATACTTAGATTGTCTAATTATATTCTGTATTTATATAAATGTATATTTGCTAAATGTTTTACCTCTACATTTTTTACTTCTATTTTACTTTATAGGCTATGCAAGAATAGAAGAAAGTACAGTGACTCAGTGATACATTTCTCTGCTGGTTGTACTGCTATAACTGTGTTTGTGACGAATAAACCTCTTGAATCTTGACAGTTATAAAAGACAAAAGGAATGACCTGCTCTCTTCTTCACTATATCACAAAGATAAGGTCTGTCATTTTTGGTGATGACTGGGGGGGGGGGGGGGGGGGGGGGGGGGGGGGGGGGGGGGGGGGGGGGGGGGGG
>JAUMHL010000297.1:0-10549 GCA_032362345.1 Sandelia bainsii | reverse complement strand
TAACTTCACTACTCATTCTGTCACATCTAACATGATTCTTCCATGTTTTTCTTGGTACTCCTCTTATGCCCATCAGCGATCTTGCACCTTTTGTATATTTTGAATTATTTTATTTTATTTTATTTTTATTTGATTCTCAACTGTTTAGTTCTGTGTTTGTGCAACACTACGTGCCTCAAATTGCCCCTCGGGGACAAATAAAGTTTTTTGAATTGAATTGAATTGAATTGAATTTGCCATCAGTGAACACAAGATTTGAGAAGGTAACAGGAAATTATATGTCAATACTGGACATCCTGGTCTTACTCCTTTAGACATGTTAAATCTCTGAGAGGTTCCATGTGTGAGTCTTATGCAGCTATTACCACCTTTACCACCTTTTTAGAGATCTTTGAGAGCATTTAAGAATGGCTCACCAAACCTAAAGAGGGCCAAAGTATCAAAAAGTAAATTGATTGACACAGTCAAAGAACTTCTGGAAAAAAGTAAATCATCAAGAGGTTAATTGTAATCTATCACATCTAAAACCAGCCTTATGTTGTTGCTTATTCTACATTTTTATGAAGCCTGATTGACATTCATCAGTTAAGCTGTGTATTTACTAAAGTGATGGCTCCAATAGAGAAGTTGTCTGTCACTACGCAGTTAAAATCTATGAGCCATGCTTCCAAAATAAGTCTGAGATGGAGGAGGAATCAGATTATGTATATATTTGTATGTATAGTTGTGATGACAACTATTATCTACAGAATTGCCAGTCTTTTTCTACTGGAAAAATGTATTAGTTTCTCATCAATATTAAGCAGCATAATCGGCCTCTAATTATGAATTACTGAAGGATCTTTATGGTGTTTGGGTGTAAGTTTCATGGCAGTAGTCGTTTAACCTTCCTTTATACATTTCTCATACTGTACATGAAAAATATTTGTTCCCTTCAGAGCTGCACGATTTTGCATTATTGTAGACAATGTTATGATTTATATTATGATTTCTGAATGTGATGTAATTAACAAATGTGTAGTTGTTTGTTTATCAACAATGGTTTATGGTTTTGAAATGTGTAGTTCTTAACTCAGACATATTAACAGCTGGTCCCTCTTGTTCAGGGTGGGGATCATTGCTGTGCTAATGACTTCTACACGACGGAACCAAAGGAGGAAAACCAAGATGTAGATCTCACCGACCAGAGCACCAACACGATGGAAATAAAGGAGGAGGACCAGGACCCGGATTATGGAATCAGTGACCCCGCAGGTTGCAGCGACCAGCAGGTTAGTGAATCGGTGAAAGTGGCATCATAAGGTCTGTTGTACAGTGGAGGATTTTCAAATCTTAACCGGGGAGACCACAGATGAAAACACGGATTTTTTTTATATTTAAATTGTAAGACTGCAGAAACCAGATGATTCAGTCCAGAACCAGAACTACACACCTGAAATTTAAACTGTTAATAGAATATAGTAGTAAAATGGTACAATAGAGTGTTTCTTAACCCTTTAACTGCCTGCTCAACAATTCGGTGTAGCATATTTTGAGTCACTATATTTAACTGAGAGGAGTCCATAACTTAATTCAACCTGATTGAGCCATGTCTGCTACTGGGCTGAGGCGTGTTATGCTAAATAAAAATCCACTAGATGTCACCGTGTCTGGAAATGGTATGCCTCTTCAGGCCCCCTCCAACCAGGAAATCAGAAACAAGAAAATCACTCCAGACATATGAACTGTTTTGGATACAATTTTGAAAGGTAAGTATATTTTTTTGATATATAATACTATCTCAGTCCTTAGTGAACAGGATTATGTTACTTGATACCTGAAAATAACTGTAATAAATGTTTAATAATTTTTTAAGAACATGCTCAACCAAACAGTTGATTTGTCAAGTGACAAACGTAAAACGTAGCAAATTACGCTAATGTTTAAAAATAGTCAGTTTTAACATTAGAAATTTAATATTTCCTATGAAATAAAAACTTTTAATAATTCATAGCTGTAGATATGACATATTTAAATATTTTCCATCATAAATATGACACAATAGTAAGGTTTTTGTTTTGCATTTACTAGGTGAATGCTAAAACATTCTATCACACTCCCTTCTGGCCCTTGTACCAGAAAATAATCAAGACTCTGATGCTGATCTGAGTGATGATGATGACCCAGTAGAGGATCCTGATTATCACCCCACCTATGCAGAGGTTAGTGATGAAAGTTCTTTTGAATCCCTGGATGAAGAAGAGTCTCCCTCAACAAGCAGATCTTCTACACACCTGTCCTGTAAGAAGAGCAAAAAAGGGAAACACATCCTAAAAAAAGTTTCCTTGGAGGAGCCAATGGATACCTCAGAGCCCAGTTCCCCCTCAGGCCCAAACAAAGGCACAAGGAGAAACTGGAAGCACGAAAACATTAAAGAATTCCAAGATCCAGATTCAAGATTTGAACCCCTTGAGGCTGTACAGACAACCTTCCAGTACTTCAAAATGCTCTTCACTGATGAGATGATTGAACACATTGCTCACCATACCAATCTGTACTTTGCCCAGGAGCTGGGGGACCCAATCAAAACTAGCCCTGAGGAAATTGAAGATTTCCTGGCAGTCCTCTTTATCGGTGTTTTCAACGTCCCTGGAGGATTACTGGCACCACGAGTCACGTTTCAATGTGATAGCTGACATCATGCCATAGAAGAGATTCCAGCTGTTGCGGCGGTTTATTCATTTCAACGATAATCAGAAGTGCAATGAGAGTCCAGACCTATTTTACAAAATCCGTCCACTCTTTGAGATGCTTTGTGAGCAGTGTCTCCTGATACCATCCACTTACAAGCACAGTGTGGATGAGGTCATGATGGCACATAAAGGCACAAAGGCTGGCAACCTCCGCCAAAATATTGCCAACAAGCCAGACAAGTGGGGCTTTAAATTGTTCTCCCGAGCTAGTTCATCTGGCATCATCCACGGCCTGCTGCTTTACCAAGGGACTTCCACATTATCCTCAGTGAGGAGGAGCAGATGTTGACTTTGGGAGCCAAAGTGGTGACGACACTTTGCAAAACCATAACACAGCCAAAGCTTTCTGTTGTGTTCTGTGACAACTATACCAATATACCAATATTTAAACTGCACGCCTCCTTGGGTGTCGTATTGGTGGAGCCCCCTTGACGACAGACAAAGAGCTGATGAAGAAAGGGGTGTAGAGCTTTTGATTACAGGTCTGCTGAAGGAGTGACCGCAGTAAAATGGTTTGACAACAAATGTGTCAACCTTCTAAGCAATGCCTGTGGGATCATGCCTCTTTCAACTGTCAAACACTGGAGCAAAGAGTTCAACGCAAAGATCACCATCCCGTGCCCATCTCTCATCCCTGCCTACAATGAACGTATGAGAGGGATTGATTTTTCTGACATGCTGGCACACATGTACAAGACCCCAGCCAAGTTGAGGAGATGGTACATTCCCCTCTTAGGATACATGCTTGACCTGTGCATTGCAAATTCCTGGCTGGTGTACAAGAGGGAATGGGCTTTTGAACCAGAAACCGATGTCTCTCAAAAGGTTCCACCTGGCAGTTGCCCATAGTTTGAACCAAGTCAACAAGCCAGCATCCAAAGTTGGCCGACCATCATCTATCAGTCCACCACCACAGAAGAAACGCTACACTCCAAGACCCTCACAACCAGATGTGCGATACGACAGCTTGGGGCACTGGCCCCTTCACTGTGACAAGCGAGGGCGGTGCAACTACTGTCCAAAGGGTGTGTTAAGATGGAAATGTCAGAAATGCAACGTTTTCTTGTGTTTGAACGCAATCCAGGAATGCTTTACAGTGTACCACCAGAAGTTCTAGTGTTCAAGAAGCATTTGTGTTGTATCACCATCACTCAGATAAGATGAAGGAAAGATGAGGATATGGAATAAGGAAATGTTTTACTGTGTTCTCTATTGTTTAAATAAAAGCAGCAATGCTGTATCGTATATCACCAGGATGTTCACATTGCTTCCCCCGAAAAAAACATTTGTGCTGTTTTTGAATGCAAACTATGTTTTGATCTTATTTACTCTGTTTTATGTATTTATGTTTTCTTGTTTGTTAGAATATTTTCCTGTTTTATGGCATACTACCAAAAATAAAGTGGATAAAATGCCCAAAAATATTTTTTGTTGATTATTTATATATAAAATTTGTATTATACTTACCTTTTTCTGCTGTTTGTAGTATGTGTAGTACTTTCTGTACTTTAACCATTAGCAGACATATCAACTATTTGGTAGAGGCTAATATTTACGAAACTGGTGAGGGTGTTGGGGAAAATAAATAATTGATTGTGATTTTTATTGACCCAAAGGAATAAGAAATACAAACAAATCATTTTTCCATTCATTTTTTTTTTCTTGGTGGGCTTGTTAAAGGGTTAAAGCAAAAGAACATCTTATATCAGACAATTCGCACAACACAAAGAGAGAAAAAGGAAAATAAAAAAGATAAATAAAAAGATAGGCCATGAATTCAATAAATAGCATGTACATGCACCATGTCTCTTACCAAGTAGCACGTCATGGAGTTGATGATTTCTTTCCGTCTCCATAAGGGACTTGTCATATGGCGTGACGCAAACACCTCTGTGTTTTGTTTTGTTTGGATGACAGGGCGTCTCCGCATTAGTCAGGACGTTCACCATGGTTCATTCATTGTACTTTTCTCTGTGCTGTTTTAAGGTTCTGGTAGGAATTTGTAGTGTTTCTGTGTGATCTAGCAACTGTCATTTTGCGTGTTTTAAACATTCGCTCTATTTGCTTCATGTTGCTGAACTTGAATCCTAAATATCACCATATAACCGAGGTTGTGGTTTTTTTTTGGGGCACAAAAGTAAAGTTTAGTGTCGGTCTGCACTTTGGCATCTATCTCCACCTCGTCTGCACTCTGGTATAGAAAACCTAAGAAGTCATAATTAATCTCCGTTTCCTGCCGTTTGATGTATAATAATATTGTTAATGTAGTGTAATTGCCACAGACGTCAGTAGCTCCATTCCAGTACGCTCTATGCAGCACGTGTGTGGTGGCGCATGGAGCCGTTTTTGATATATACCAGCTGACACACCCCCTGGCAGTCTGACACCAAATGGAAGGAAAAAGATGAATTATAGTGCTGTATAAAAAAATATTTGCTCCTTTCCTGATTTTGTTTTTGCAAACTTTTGCCACACTTAATAATAATAATAATCATAATCATAATCATTTATATAGCACCTTATACAATCTCAAGGTCGCTTTACAAAAAAACTATACAGGGAAAGAGGAAATGAGTGTTCAGTGAATAGAAAAGTCTTTAATTCAGACTTGAAAGTAGTGAAAGAAGGACAGTCGTGCAGCTGTTGAGGAAGAGCGTTCCAAGGTTTTTGGGTCATGGCACTGAAAGACCTGCGTCCCAGGGTGGAATGTCTGATGTGTGGGACAACGAGAAGACAATTTTAAATGTTATTAAAGGATCTTTACACAAACTATTAACTACTTTTAGTTCTGTTATACTTTTTCTGTTGTCATTGTGCTTCTAAAGAGCGTAAAAATATTTAACACTTTTTTTCTCCTCCCTCCAAACATTTAGCTCTAGATCTGATAAAATACACCTTTGGACAAATTAATATAAATTCAATTCCTGCTTGAATTGTCCTCAGATTATCATGCATTAATTGCATTATATTCAAACTTTTGACCTTTTCATTTTTTTCCTGTGCCTCCTAAGAAGTTTTCTCACCTGATGTAAAATTAGTTACGATTTTTTTCTTCCTGTTATTGCCAGCGTGATTAAAAAGGTATTTTGTAATAGACTGAGTTTGACTAATAAAAATGGAGTCTTCAAGAAGGCTATTAACAAATGTCCAATACTACCTTAGTCAATTTATGTTGGTTTTTTTTGTCCTCCAAATTAATCTGTCCATTCTGTTATTTGTGGCAGTGGCAGCAGTGCAGAGATTTTTGCTTCTGTAAGGTTTGAGGGAGGCTCGTATTTCTAACAAATCAAAATTAAAATGTGTGCTTGATTAGTACATTTAAAAATGTCTTATTATCTGGGGTCAATCTGGATCACTGAGAAACTTCACTAACTTCTTATTGTAATTGTAATTTCATAGCTTTCAAATTTGAATTAAAAACTTTTCTTTTCACTGATCGCTTTTCTACTTCTTTCCCTGTTTAATTGTTTTTTTGTTTGTATTTTCAGTGTGTATGTTAAGCGGCCTTGAGTTTGTATAAGGCGCTATATAAATGCAAATTATAATTATTATTATTATTATTATTTGATAATGACAAACACCTGAAGAGCTGTGAGGAACGTGGAAGACTCTAACTCTAACTTCTTTCTCCATTTGTTTTCAATTTTCTCCTTATGTTCACTTACATCCACAGGTAGCTCAGGTACGGTGATAGACTTCCATAGATGATGTCTTTGATCATGCACTGATGGTACTTTCAATGGCAGATTGTTTTTATCGATTTTCAAGGGGAAAAACATATTGTCCAAAACCCTTATTTAATCTTAATCTGTATAAATCCATTAATCAACCTTTAATTATTTTAGTCGGCAGAAGAGTAAGACTGAGAAAACAGTTAAGGCACTGATTCAGCCAACAGACTTTTACACCATTGTCAGTCTCTCACTGCCTCTGGTCTGAAATGGTAAATGTCATAAGACATCAGGGCATGTTGCAATAATGCTGCTATTTGTCTTTGGTGCAATAATGTTGAATACACTGAATTTAGACATTTTTAAAGATGTCTTCAAACGCATCTTGTGGTAGGATACAAGTATGATCTGTTACAGTATAGGCGGTAGTGAACTGGCAGACTATGGTACTGACTATGGATTTATTTTGGACACAGCTATTATCACCTTGTAACAGAAACTGAGAAATTGTAATTTTATAAAAGTAGAATTCATGGCAGAGCTGCTGTATTTGATTGCGTTATATTGTCAAGGTGTTCCTAATAAAGTGGCCAGTGTGTGTATATCTATGTTAGACATCAAGGATCCATGATTTCACACCTTAGCAACTAACTATTCCTTTCTTTAACCAAGATGAACTTGATGCTATTTCTCCTCTGGTGCTAGTGCAGATTGAAACTTGGTTCAACTTGGAAACCGTCTGAGAACCTCTTCTCTTTTCCACGGGTTAGAGAGGCACCGTAGAACCACGTCATTATGTCACTGTGTACATCTGCTTAACACTATGTCTCTGTCTTCTCATCACTGCTAACTTTAAGCACAAAAATAAGCACTGCAATGTCTCTGTACAATTGTTGTTCCTGACTTTACAAACCTAAACTTGCCTGTAAGCGTTAGTGGTTCAGCATCTGTGCTGCATGTTGTGATCGCTTGATTGCTTTTAAAACTAAACGTCAGCTTTTAATGTTTGCCTTTGTTAGCTTTAGCTGTTAGTTCACTAATTAACATTAGCTCTGTTTTATCAATCGCACTGCAGTTAAACCAATCTAATAGACTGATTTTATCTTTATAACAGATCTTTAGTTGACCTAGATGGTCTTGATAGTCCAGCCCCCAGACCCTGACACTTAGTTCTAAGTTCTAAGTTCTAGGCTAGCAACAAGTTGGTGGCAGCCTGGAACCAGTTTTCCTGGCCAAGAGACGTTTTGAAATTTAGCAATAGCTCCAAATCAGCTGTGGAACTGGCTTGGTGGAAAAGGAAAATCAGGGGGTGGACCTTGGTAGAGCACAAGGACTTCTGGTTTCCAAAAGACTCTGTGGCATTGCGAGAACACAGAGGCAGTATTGGCAATGAAGCCATATACAGTACAGGTGCAGATTTCATCGACAAGAACCCCAACAAGACCAGAATGAAGGGGGGTATCCAGGACCCGAATTTTAATCTTTCAGAACACTACAAAAACAACACAAAGGTGGAAAACCAGGACTCAGCTTTTGTTTATGACTATTTCAAGGGCCAGATAAGGGAGGAAAAGCAGGACCCTAATTTCCTCAACCAGGACCACAACAAGAACAAAATACAGGATGAGAACCAGGACCCAGAGCAGCGTAACAATGACCCTGCTGCTTCCACCAATCATCAGGTCAGTGTTGATGAGTTCATCTTTAAAAACGGCTTCATAATGAGACTAAAGGCACAAGGATCAGTCTTAAGGGTTTGTATATCACCCGTTCATTCTGGTTTTGGATCAAGTCTGGAAAAAGTACAAAACTTTGTTTGAGTGTGATCTGAGAAAATGTGAGTTTTCCTGAGATTAGTGACGGAGCGAGCTTTTCTTCATTTTCTTATCTTATTGTTGTGAAGATAGTAGTAGATAGTAGAAGTAGTACACATTCTAGAAACACTCCAAATTTGTTTTTTAATTTATTTCTAATTGCCAAAATGGTGGTTTTACTACTTTGTCACATGTAGACAAATGTAGACCATGTCCAGATCCAAAACAACAAAAAACATATACTGTTTAAATCTACTCAAGATTAATTAGACTAGATTATTATCTAGACTAGATAATCAAGAATGCAAAGACTCAAATATAGTTTCTGGTTTGTGAAACCTGTATTCTATTCTGCTTTAAAAATTTAAGGGAACACTGTATGTATATATATTTGTGTATGTATACACTGTATATGTATATATGTGGTACTAAGTTGAAAATCCTCACCATTGTACATTCTGTAATTTGTTCAGAACAAAATGGGTCAACAGAAACCAAAATCATCAACCCACTGAGGTAATGAAAAGCATTGTGAAAATTGAAATCACAGCTTCATCCAAGTTGGAAATTTCATCACGGTAACTTATAATGTGGCCTGTATGCACTCTCAACAACTTCTAGGCGTGCTGCTGACGATTGGGTGGAATGTGTCCTAGAGGAGTTCACTGATGCCCTGGATCAGGGCATCATTACTTTTAGAGGACGTTGGGCCCTCGTGCCACCTTCCTCGAGTCCGTTTCTGACGGCTTAGTTGGATACCAGTAGCATGCTAGAGGTCATCATGTAGGGCTCTCACAGTGCTCCTCCTGTTTCTCCTTGTACAAAGGAGCAGATACTGGTCCTGCTGCTGGGTTGTAGCCCTTCTACAGCCCTGTCTAACTTTCCTGGTGTAATGACGGTCTCCTGTTACCTCCTCCAAGCTCTTAAGACTTTTGCTGGGAGAAGCAGCAAACTTTCTAGCGACTGTATGAATGGATGGGCCGTCTTGGAGTAACTTGACTCCCCGTGCAACCTGATTAGGCTGCAGGTTCTGCCTCATGCTACCAGTAGTGACATGGACACTAGCAAAGAACAAAACCTGAGAAGAATCAGTCAAGAAGGATGAGACTGCATCTGTCTGGCCACCATATGTAAAATCATCATTACCTTTTTGGGAGTTGTCTGGCTTTTATCTCTCCCATTGCACTTATAACTATCATTTACACCAAAGCAGGTGAAACAGATTCTCAGTCACTTCTAATCACACCTAAATGGACAGATTGATATCCCTGAACTGACTTGCTGTTATACTGAGATAATTCAGTGTTCCCTTTATTTTCGAGCAAACTAAATAGAGCCATTTAGGATATTTTTTGTTAGATGAACAACTTTAGATAAGGTCCAGATTATTAACCACAACTCTTATCCTCGTGACAGGAGGCTTAAAGTAGTTATTAAAGATTAACGTCTGACAGTAAATCTCCTGTTGTGTGTAAAAATGCAGCTCATGTCAGTATCCAAGCTTAATTCTTAAGACATTGTCTGGAGTTCATATGAAAAATCATCTGAAGGCAAGATCAAACGGAACAAAGTACAAACATCAAGTCATAAAAATGGCTCAGATGGAATAGGAAGCTAATGTAGAAAAGTATTTGAACTACATTATCCTCTCTGAATTTACCATAGCGATACCAAAATGCTGCCTCCCTGTTCTGTATGAAACGGACACTGGAGAATCGTAGAGACTCGTTAAGGACCACTGTGGTGGTTAGACAAAGGCAGCAGAAGACAGTGGTCTTGCGTTATTATGCTTAACCAGACCCTAGTCTTATTCCAACTTGATCCAGTAACCAGGACCCCATATGCATTTTGCATCTTGCTCATAGGGCTAATCAAATTTAATATTTAAATTTAATTTTGTTATAATAAAAACAAAAGAATCAAGATAAAATGTTTGTTGTGCTAAAATTATGCTCTTTACTTATAATAGATGTAATAAAATTTTAGTGGGCGTGTTTGTATATTTTCTGTAACTGTATATTTTCTGATGTTCATTTGAATAGTCATATTAGTCCTTCTCCAGAAATTGAAACATGGTATTCAAGATTCTGGCAGTGGTATGATATATCACGGTATAGCTTTTTTTTAATACACATTTGGGCAATTATATAGGTTTGTTGTTAATTCACCTGTCAAGAGTATATAGAATATGAAATGTAATAATATGCAGCTCTGGAAAAAATTAAGAGACCACTGCAAATCAAGACCTTGTCATTGCCAGCCCAATCTCCAGACCTGAACCCCATTGAAAACCTCTGGAATGTGATCAAGAGGAAGATGGATGGTCACAAGC